>JAUELE010031963.1:0-16230 GCA_031471655.1 Diodora aspera
CTTTTTTTTCTTCGCCAAACGTCAAAACGTCAAACGTGTTTGACATATGAAATGTTTATACAATGTATATGTCAATTACTTTGTGCTCCAGAATGACCACCTGTGTATTTTCAACTCTTCTGTATAATGTACTTCATCCATGCGAAAGATGAGCCATTTTTTCGGCACTGGACACAAATATGTTAGCCCGCAACCATACAAATAACTCATATCGTAAATGAATACCATGTTACAAATATATGAATTCTAGAAGCCTTTAAAACCAATGACATAAGAAATTCACCTTCAATTTGCCCTAAACGTTCTCCGGCGCTGGCGCCAAGGGAATTGGTCTTATGCTGTTTTGGGAAGGAAGTGAACTTCTGAAGGGACGGGATCGGATGAATACGGTACTCGAGAGACACTAAGCTCTTTTGGTGGCTGTAACCATGGCAACAGGGGATCTGCTTCCCATGTCTTTTGATCTGACATTCCTCCTTGCTGACGAAGGGCATCAGGTAAACGTTTGGCAGCTGAGCAAGTTTTAGCCATCTGTGATAGTCTTGTTATATCAAAGCCACTCTCGTTAAAAACATCTTTGACGGTCTGGCCACATCCCTCAGTGTCTTGCGTCGAAAAGGGGCGTAAGATAGCGTATTGGTTTGTTCATCGATCCAGTAATTTGCCAGCCTCGGCGGTTGGGTGTTTGAATCCCGACCGGGTGCCTCTCTTTCTCCCCGGAAATGGATCCCTGGCACCAAGGTGCTGCAGGAGACACCTTAGCGATGTAGCTAAAAGATTACCGAAAGACACTATAAATAAATAATCACTTACGCACGAAACAAGTGTTCCACGAACAACATAAATTACTTGTAAAGGTGTAGGTTCGTAAATAATCATATTACGACTTTAAAATTATATCTTTTGGTGGTAACAATAAGAACATTAATAATAACAACACAATGAAGACACTAAATTAGTAACAAGGAAATTACAAGGACCTACAAAAATACTTTCATGTTAGTAGCACGACACCACTGTGAGATTAACACGACAACGGTCTTTGCATAAACAAGGACTGCATTACACCCTCAGGACGCTTTCAATCGTGAGGTAAGATTTTGACTTCGCCTAAAGCTTTAACATCTGATTTCTCCGAGCTATCTAGTAATGAAAACCAATTAAATTTTCAAGTCGCATTGTCCACTAGTGTAAGTCTCCAAAGTTATTTCGTCACATTTGGGAAAAACCGTAGACACCGTTTGACATTCCTCTAATTGGTCTCTAAAACTTCATCCTCTGGCTTTCAAGGCTCGCGGGCTTCTAGAAATTGTCGAATGTTGTGTGAGCAAGGACCAGACAGGTCACGTTGCCAAATGGTATATCCCCGTCTAATTAAAGCTTGGGGGTTTCTGAGTTGAATGGCAGGCCTATTTTATTGTCTTGCAACAGGGACATGGCAGGACCTTCTCCGGAAGCCACAGCTTGAGCAATATTTACAGACGAATGACCTGAGGACTTGAACTTGTCTTACAGTCAGTCAACCATTAACCAACCATCGCATTGTCTTCTCTGTTTACTTGAAAGCGTATTGCCCACGGCAGAAAGGCCCTCATATAAGATGTTTTACCAATGAGAAATGGACAAAATGTTGACCAGTAGTGTCTGTCAAAACTGTGTACTATCGGAGACTAGTCTTGTGTTTCTGTAATGTCTACCACTACATATTTTGCCAGTTAAAGGACTTTTTGCAGTGTCTTGCATTCGTATGTAAGATTTTCGGCAGTGTCTTGCACTCTTATGTAAAGTTTTTGGCAGTGTCTTGCACTCTTATGAAAAGTTTTTGGCAGTGTCTTGCACGAGTATGTAACGTTTTCAGCTGTGTCTTGCACTCGTATTTAAGTTTTTTGACAGTGTCTTGCACTCATATGTAAAGTTTGTGGTTATGTCTTGCACTCATATTTAAGGTTTTTGGCAGTGTCTTGCACTCGTATTGAAGGTTTTTGGCAGTGTCTTGCACTCGTATTTAATGTTTTTGGCAGTGTCTTTCACTCGTGTTTAAGTATTTTGGCAGTGTCTTGCACTCGTATTTAAGGTTTTTGGCAGTGTCTTGCACTCATATGTAAGGTTTGTGGCTATGTCTGGCACTCATATTTAAAGTGTTTGGCATTGTCTTGCACTCGTATTTAAGGTTGTGGCAGTGTCTTGCACTCGTATTTAAGGTTTTTGGCAGTGTCTTGCACTCGTATTTAAGGTTTTTGGCAGTGTCTTGCACTCGTATGTAAAGTTTGTGGCTATGTCTTGCACTCATATTTAAGGTTCTTAGCTGCGTCTTGCACTCGTATGTAAGGCTTTCGGTTGTGTCTTGCACTCGTATGTAAAGTTTGTGGCTTATGTCTTGCACTCGTATTTAAGGTGTTTGGCAGTGTCTTGCACTCGTATGTAAAGTTTGTGGCTGTCTCTTGCACTCGTATGTAAGGTTTTTAGCTGTATCTTGCACTCGTATGTAAGGTTTTCGGTTGTGTCTTGCATTCTTATGTAAAGTTTTTGGCAGTGTCTTGCACAGGTATGTAACGTTTTTGGCTGTGTCTTGGACTCGTATTTAAGGTTTTTGGCTGTGTCTTGCACTCGTATGTAAGGTTGTTGGCTGTGTCTTGCACTGGCATGAACAGTTTTCGGCTGTGTCTTGTACTCGTATGCAAAGTTTTCGGCTGTGTCTTGGACTGGCATGTACAGTTTTCGGCTGTGTCTTGGACTCGTATTTAAGGTTTTCGGTTGTGTCTTGCACTCGTATGTAAGCTTTTCGGCTGTGTCTGGCACTGGTATGTAAAGTTTTCGGCTGTGTCTTGCACTCGTATGTATGGTTTTCGGTTGTGTCTTGCACTCGTATGTAAGGTTTTCGGTTGTGCCTTGTCACAGAAATTGAACCTTTTTGCATTAGATTTGTGACAGCCATGACACTAAGTATGAGCTTGTGATAGAGTTTGGATTTGATCGCATTGTAAAGCACTAGTTATGCAGCAGATGCTGGGCTTCGCGCGATGTTTTATATCCGATATCTGACAGGGATTAGATGCTGTCCAGACAATGCAAAGTTAAGATGAGCAGAACCCCTGTCGTGAGAAAATATGGCAATTCATCGGGGAAAATGTCGGAGAAAATGTGTTTATTTTATTGTGTCATGTGTGTATTTGTCGGCGATTTCAACCCCTTGTTCGGGATCTTAGCCCCCACATTTGAGAATTCCTGGCACCACCCCTGAATGTACGTGAATATTCTCGTGATTCAATAAAGATGATCATATATAAATGCCCCAGCCAGTTCGCTGGTCTTGTGAGATACTGCCTAGGCGTGGCTATGTCGGGAAACCAACATGATTATCTTCCTTGTAGTACAAAAACAAACACTGCAAGACATTCAAGATTCTCAAAGAATGTGCAATTACATTTCATACTTTTACTGATGGACAAGAATAAAGGGACGGTAGTTGGAAACAGTGCCAAGTGAAATGTCATTTATAGTGTTCCGTGTCGATGTCAAGGGTTTCATCTGGAGATATGAAAGACACGCCGTACAGTTCATGGTTTTAAGGGCTGTTTAAAATATGCAAGATGTTCAACATGCACTGTGACACCTCACATGTACCTTCCTTCCCTTACTTGTTTCTGTCAGTATATTTATGATTTCAATATACGTGTAGTCTGCTCGTGTTTTAATGTTTCATAAGACAGCGGTTACGTGGCAGTCACCTTGTGCTGTTCGAAAGCCTTTCAGTGAAGATGATGGTCAGCGAGGGGCGGAAGTCAGGGGAGACAATCGCTTTCGGTAAAACTAGCGTTTCATATGTGACTTTATTTTAGGTTATTTGCAAGTTTTGGGCTTTAGGTATGTGATATATATGTGAGATTGTTTTCAGTTTTAGTCCAAAACCTGACATACGTGAGATTATAATTTTCTGCAGGTTTTGGCATAAGATATGTGACATAATATGGGACCATTTGCAGTTTTTTGCACAGTCAACTGGTGACTGTAAGAGGTTATTTCCTGGTTTTTTGGTGATAGATATGAGCCTTTGTCCAATGTGTTGCACTGGATATGTGACAGATGAAAGACTTTGTGCAATATTTTGTGCTAGATATATGACAGGTGTAAGACTTTTGTGCAATGTTTTGCAAAATAATTATATGTGACAGATGTCGGACTTTGAGCAGTGTCTTGCATTAGATATAAAGTACAGCTATGAAACATTGTACAATAGCTATTAGGGATTTTCCAATGTATTGCTGTAGTCACGTCATAGATATGGAACTGTTTGCAATGACTTATACTAGATACAGGTCTTTCTACGGACGATATTGTTGAAAATCTTCATACAGTAAAAACACTTGCCTTCCATTTTTAAGGTCATCAATGAAGTCCATTGACGAACATTCAGTATCTGTAGACTTTGATTGATGCTTGCGTTTTGTCGAAGTAACCGAAATAAAAATCAGGGCCAATTTCTGTAACTATTGTGCAACATAGTATTGTCCAGTCACATTTATTGCCTTATGAGCTGGAGCAGTAGACACAAAATGTCGCAGTTCAAATATTAACGGCTATCACTCTCTCCCATATTTGAAAATAGCAATTGTTCCTTTCACGTAACAACAATTAAATTACTGCGTCGTCAAGCGTTAACTAAATGGACACGACTATTAACTGGCAGTAGTTTGAAACCACATTTGCCAAATTACACCAAACAGCCTTCGGGCATCTCGCAAATAACATATTAATGGCTAGGCTAGGAATTAGTTGCCGATACGGCGGAGTGCCTGAAAGAGAGCTCCAAATAAAAAAAATGGTCAATGTATGGGAAATGAGGTATTGATCTATCTAGCCAGAGCTCTATTAGAAGGAACCATAACACTCTTATGTCATACGTTTATCACGACAGACATTATGAACCACTGCCAGGGATTCAGTCAGGTTTAGAACAAAGGAGCAGAACAAATGGGGAGAAATGAAATGATAACAAATGATTTGTTTTTAATAATATAAATTAAAATAAGAATACAATAAAAGAAACATGTATAATAAAACAATGAAATCAAAACATCATTCAGATAAAAAAAAAAAACTGTAGTCAATATTGACAGCTTCGATAGCCAATAAGGTTTCGACATCTAAGTTCATGCTCTCAGTCACGAACACGCGAATTTAACTGATATCAAGGAAGCAATGTTTACCTGTTTTATCAATATCTAACATCATAACAGATTGAATTAATATTTTGATACCCACGCTACCATGGCAAACTAGTTAAAGTTATATTTATAGTTTACATTTCAAATATGTTTCAGTTTCTAATAAGTATTTTTGTTGATAACCTGTTTATTAAATGAATAAATAAAACCTTGATCATCATTACTGCACTTTTCTGTTTCCAAAATCACAATATGTCCAAATGTAATATATTACAACAATTATTATGAGCGACATCGTCTTTTGATGTTACAACTTCCCTCATCGTACAATAACAACTAACTAATACCAGACTAATGCCAGATGTTTTCATGCCCTAAGAAGTCGGTTTAGAAACAGATACGAGCGGTCCGCCTTAATCCCCTGTTGTTGTTGCTTATCAGCGTATGCGAGTCTTAATGTAGGACAAAATCGTCTTAATATGGCGCGAGTTGATGTTGGACAAATGTACAGAACGAACGTCGTGGAAAGACCAACGGATTGCGAGGTAGTCTTTTGTCAAGATCCCGAGTCAAGGCATAACACCCTGAATCTAGTATGCTCCTCGCTGCGTGTACGTCTGTCAAGACCCTGAGTTAAGGCGTAGAACACTGAACTCGTTAATATTAATTAAGAATCAACCTCATTTAACTCAATGACACTCCTCTCTGCTTATATTTTTGTTAAGACCTTGAGTCAATGCATAGCACAACATGTGATACTTCTTACTACTTCGGATCTGTTAAAACATTGGTTCAAACTGAGCCTCATCCGCCTCTATGATACTCCTCTCTACTTACTTTTTTGTCAACACCCTGAGTCAAGAACACTGATTTTATAACAGCCTACCTCTCTCTGCTTAAACAAGACTTTTAGTGATGGCGTAGAACACTGATTCTCATTCAACTTTATAATACTCCACTCTGCTTACAGTGTATTAAACATCTCGAAAAACGTAGAACACTGGATATGTGATTGCCCTCTGTGCTTTAAGACCCTTAGTGTTGGCGTAGCAATTGGACTTCATTTAACTCGGCCACACTACTCTCTGAAGACCTTTGTCAAGACCCTGATACTCCTCTGTGCTTGGTTTCACAGAAAGTTGACAGCAAGTAAACGCCAAATACCAGTAACTATACTGGACGATTTGCGCGATGAGCCATTTTGTTTATCGAATTATGACATTGTTAAAACTCCAAATGTTATAAGATTTTGCCATATACATGTAGCCACATTAGTATTTTATGTATAGACATTAGTATTTTATGTATAGAAGTTAAGTGTCAACCCGTTACCACGCAGGTAAATTACCAAGCTTTTCTGATCACGCAGGCAAGTTAAACTACTCAAAAGAATTGACGGATATAATCAATTTTGTTGCATGAAGGTTTGTCGGAAGATGCCATATAACATAAATTTGTAGAAATGATGTTTTTATGCAGTATTCCTACCACTGACAATTACCAATTACCATAACTTAATTTAATGCTGAAGCTTATTGTGCTTCTCCATAAGAAATTCACGATGTATCGGCACATGCAGCTGTTATGTGTTGTTCATAATTGTTACTTTAAACATGCACACATTGGTGCTAGGTCTGAGGGTCTGGAGATCCGGGGTCTTGGTGCTCGGCCTAAAGGTCCAGGGGTCTTGTTTTTCGGCCTAGAGGTCCGGGGATCTAGGTACTCGGCTATATGTCCGGGGGTCTTAGTGCTTGGCCTACATTCACGGGGGCCTTGATGTTAGGCCTAGAGGTTTGGGGGTTTTGATACTCAGCTTTGAGGTCAGGAGGTCTTGATGCTCGGCCTAGAGGCACAGAGGCCTTGATGCTCGGCGTAGAGACCCGGGGGCCTTGATGCTCGGCGGTCTTGATTCTTAGCCCAGAGACCCGCGGTCTTTGGTGCTCAGCCTTGAGGTCCGGAGGTCTTGGTGTTCGACCTTAAGGTCTGGAGGTCTTTGTGCTCGGCCTAGAGACCCAGGGACCCTGGTGCTCGGCCTAGAGACCCGGTTGATACTCGACCTAGAGACCCGGGGACCTTGATGCTCTGCCTAGAAGCACAGGGACATTGGTGCTCGGCCCAGAGCTCCGGGCATCTTGGTGCTCGGCCCAGAGACCCGGTTGATGTTTAGTCTAGACCACAGGGGCCTTGATGCTCTGCCTTGAGGCACAGGGGCATTGGTGCTCGACCTAGAGATTCGGGGGCCTTGATGCTCTGCCTAGAGGCACAGGGGCATCGGTGCACGGCCTAGAGGTTCAGGGGCGTTGATGCTCTGCCTAGAGACACGGGGGCATTAGTGCTCGGCCTAGAGGCATTGGTGCTCAACCTAGAAGCACGGGGGCAGTAGTGTTCGGTCTAGAGGCAAGTTGGCATTGATGCTCGGCCTAGAGGCATGGGGGCCTTGGTGATCAGCCTCAGGCCCGGTGGTAGTGAATCCGCCATTGGTTTACACTGATGGAAAGGCTGAAGATTGTCCGGCTAAGAGGTGTTTTAATCATTAAACTTTATGATGGAGATGGTTACATGTTTCATATATTTATATTAAGTTGTCACAGTGTGTTCAAGGTGACATGAAGCACGACTGTACCCCTGACTAAAGTGTGTTCATTAACGAAATATTGAAAAATATTGAAGCAATTTATGGCAGCCGTTATAACCTGAATAGCATGGACATGTATTCATGTTGAAATTTGATAAACCCAAACCACCTCGATAAAATGAAAGACAATATCACAGAATGACCTTCTTTTATATCCTCCTAAATAGTATGCACACATGTGGTAATCTGGGATTATGTGCCCTTGGAGGCCACGAGAGTGAGGCTAATGGTGATATACGCCAGTCCAGGCCCAGTTTTAAAGATTTTCTGTATTAGATAATTGAAGAGCTCGAATAACCATTGCATTAGCAAGTTTAATGCACCAATAGCGATTTACATAAACACAACAGGAATGTTACATTAAATCATTTGAAGCCATTTATGTTACATTTGTAGTTTCACACATTCTCAATAGTGTGATTGTACATCACAATCATTAAGGCTAAATCAAAAAATATATCCGTTTCAGGTTACACTGTGTTGTCTTCCTCCCTTAGCTTTCCGCCTTACTCAAACGTGTTTTTTTCTGCATATGAGCACGTTCAAAAATAACATTGAGCAACATTTGCAAGATATGTCTGTTTGGAAAGCTCTATGTCGTACAAAATAATCACATACCTTAACAAAAAGAGCACTGTTTCTATGTAAAAGAATTAATTGTTTAATTGATACTTGTTCTATGCTTATCATGCCACAAGGTCCTATTAATTTTTGTTTCAAGAAAAAATGTTAAAGAAAAATATTCATTTTAATATGAGACGATGAGAGAAGTTTCAATAATACTTTGAGAACAATATTTATTTATGCAAAATCATACGTGGAAATATACTGACGTGCAAAAGAAACGATACCAATTATTTCAGTCATTTTCTTTTACATCTGTATGCCATTGTTGATGAAAAGGATTATTGGATTTCAATGAGTGTAATTTGACTGCCATCATGTCATTTATAAAACTTCCTAATCTTGAAGGAATATCTCGTGTATATCTCAACGTATGTGTGTCTTTATTCGGTAGTCTCTCTAAATCTTGATATATAACCCAGTATATAAACCAAATGTGGAATGGTATTATAGCTTCAAACCCTAATTCTGTGTAACTTGAAACGGGGGTATTTTTTGTTTTAGCCTTAAGTACATAGATTCATGTTAGTGAGCTGCATAACCAATACAGTAAACGAACAAATATCACAAAGTCATGTCATTTGCAGGAGGCTGTCCTAGGGCTGGAATATGAGACGTCTCCAAGGCCGATAGATCCGATATTGGCTGTGGAGAACATGTTTGGTCGGTCGGCCTACCGAGCTACTCGCTCTCAAAGCAGGGCGTGGTGGACAAAGTAATCGACCCTGTTTTGTGCACCATAG
Organism: Diodora aspera; assembly: GCA_031471655.1. Lineage (NCBI taxonomy): Eukaryota > Metazoa > Mollusca > Gastropoda > Lepetellida > Fissurellidae > Diodora > Diodora aspera. The sequence continues at coordinate 9,168 of JAUELE010031963.1, forward strand.
TATATTGCCATAATATTATTAGCTTCATGAAAGTCTTATCCATAGCAGCTGTCAGGGTTAACCGCCTTTTGTCCTCTGTTGTAATTATTCCGTTAGTACCTCACCATATTATCTGTCTCAATAGTTATTAATTTTAACATGTTAAAAAATTCAATTAATTTAGTTAATTTAGTACAACATGACATAAACTGCCATTAATTGATAAATCATGCATTTTCTGACATATTCAAATCCTTTATCACCCAAGGAAAATTATAAATTCAAATATATTTCACAGACGCACACACGCACACATATATCTCATGTTCATAATATATCCGTCGGAAAATCTCATTTACATTTCTTGATTTCTTGATAAGCCAGAGACACATATGATATGCGTTTTATGATATCTACGAGAAAACTACTGCTACACTGTCTGGATTTCCCTCCAGCTCGTAGATGCCCGTATACATAAAGAACGCGTTAGCTATTCTGAATGACTGGAAAAGCTATTGATGAATAGATATACTATAAATAGTCAATTATTTCCACCACAAAAAAATATGAAAAGACTAATCTTTAAAGATCATCCCGCACACTAACTCTAGCAAAGTATTTATTGGTTTGTTCTCGCGTCCATACCTTGTTTGCGATTATCGTAAGAAATACCTGATAAGAAATGCCTGTTGAGAAATACATGCTGTAAGGAGTCAACAGCCATACTTCAAACACCACGTGTGTTTCTACAACATTTGCTGCATGTCACAAACACTTCATAAGCGATTCCTCCCGTCAGTGTTCGCACTTCACAAGACCATTCTGTTGTAAACAACGAGGTCTAATCAACTGTCTCGAGTCTTCCGGTCAACAACTCCACGCATGACATACTCATGATACTGTATATCCAGCGATTCCTTTTCGCTCAACATATAACGTCCGACACAAGTGTTCATTCAAAGTTCTTGAAGAGCAATCATCATCGTTTAAACACATATTCTTTGAGTCCGCTTTTGGCGAAGTCTTTGCATATCTGTTCCGCTTGCTTGGATTTGAAAACCATCGCTTTCATGATGGAATTCTCTGACAATGCTGTGGGCACCATGGAAATGAAGTCTGGGAGTGACATAAGACCCTTGATTCCTATATTTACATCTAACCCTGAAACAGATAAGGGCATGTTATAAGAGTTTGGCTAAAACATGTATTGTCATAGTCACTGAAGTGCATATTATATTTGTGGCAAACATTTTTAAATTCCTGTTTCAAATTTAAAATAATTATGTTTACATGCAATTTGGTCATTTTTTAATGAAGTAGTTGTTCAATAACGAGCCAATTAGTGTTTCACCTTTTCTCGGCTGTCATGCATTTTAAGTTCTCTTTTGTCTGTTAGTTATCTCGTGCTTTGTACTTTCTATTCTACTTGACTTATACCATAATTGCGTCTGCGTGCATATACATGTCAATTAGTGTCATTGGTCATTCTAGATATAAATGTTTCGCGTTTCCAGTTTTAAGACAGTCAGGATCTACCGACTGCATCCGCGAGTGGATATTCCGTCGCTGGACATAATCATGTACATAATATTTTATTGTAAATATTGTCTTCGTCTTTTCGCCATTAAATGTTCAAAAGTTTGGATCTCTTCATCGTCATCTTCCAGTTCCCCAGTAACCATGCGGTTACAGTATTAAATGTCAAATTCAGTGTTTCAAATATTCAAAATACAATACACGTTCCATCGAAATACGTGGTCAGAAAAGGTTTGTTAATTTACCTGCGTGGTCAGAAAAAGGTTGGTAATTTACCTGCGTGGTCAGAAAAAGGTTGGTAATTTACCTGCGTGGTCAGAAAAAGGTTGGTAATTTGCCTGCGTTGTCAGAAAAAGTTAGTAATTTACGTTCGTAGTCAGAAAAGGTTAGTAATCTACCTGCGTGGTCAGGTAAAGTGTGTAATTTAAACTACATGTACGTGGTAAGATAAGTTGTTTTTCGATATACATGCGTGGTCAGTAAGTTTTGCGATGCACCTACATGTATGCGGACGGCTGAAGTTTACCTGTATGGAAGGATGAACTTTGCAATTTACCTGTGTGGAAATTATAGCACCGTGCAGCCTCCCCTTCCGCAACGACGAAAGTGCTGGAGTCTTCGAAGTAGGCCACCGTTTCCATCCTCTGGGATAATTTGATTTCAAACAATCGGGGACTAAACTTCATTTGCTTCAAGGCAAACGAATCACTTATTGATGTTTCTGAAGCACTTTTATACGTGTTGAAGCACTTTAGAAATATGTTCCTCATCATCTGAAAAATAAAGTAAGTATCTGGTTTCAAAATTGCCCGAGGTAAGAACCTTTCTGAACAACCACTTCAGAACAGGAAGTATCTCTATGGAAACACTTACCTGTGCTTCAAAACGTCTCGCGAAATAGTCGTAACAATATACATGTATTGTCAGTGTTGTGTGTTTGTTGACAAATTAAGGTTAAGGTTAAAATAACAACCCCCCCCCCCCCCCCTTCAGGCTGATGACTGTTACAACTTTCGAGCTCAAGCGAGGACGTTATTCACATATACCATGCGGAACTCGTGCTCCTTTGGTTTTGTTATCAGGTTACCAGCTCATGGGAATAACGACCCTTCAGAACAATAGAAATAATCGGAACATGCAGCATGTAGTTTGATAGCAGCTTATAGAAGTATTTAAGACACTGTCATATTTGTTTCTGTAATGACTCACGTGGAGCTTCCGGGGAGTGACATGGTGTCACATAGAAAGAAATTCCTCAGTATCACAATGCTGGTTGTACAAGACGACTGAACTGGGGCTATTTTGCTTTCACTCTTCTTTCTACCTATCTCTTTTGTTATCTATATTTTCTTTCAGTGTATACCAGGTTGCGTTATGTCTGAAATATTGCTCTTGCAGCGTACAGCATCAACTCAATTCGATCACGATGAAACGCCAAACAAGTACACAAGAGATAAACAATACATTAAGTTTACGTCATGAATGGTGACCGAGTGATGACTTTGAATTTCTACCTGACTTTTGGCAATGTTTCAGCCATATCGCTACGGTACGGGTGTCGCCTACACCTCCGGGCTGAACGAGAGGTGCCGGGCGGATTTCGATTCCACAACCATCAAGTCTGGCAGACACGCTTACCAATCCGCACTACGTTAGGAAACTGTTATAGCTGCTAATTAGAATTTTATAAGAAACGTTTATAACTGTTTTAAAACCATCCTGACACAATATTGCAATTTTGCAATCGCTCGGCAGTGTCAATAGATTTTAACCTGAAGCCTTAGAGATGATATTAAAATATTAATGAGAACACTTATACACAACAATTCGTTAAAAACTATACACGTAAAGAATAGCTTGATGATGTCAATAATTGCTTTATGAAGATTGCCTGAAGGCACTTAGGATTAACAACATGTTTGAATGTCATGATGCAGGTTATCTCAGAACTTCATTGATTGCAGCTTCTTTATTACCAGCAATATAATAATTATCTGATGAAGGTGTGAGAGCACGCGCCGAAACGTCGCCCGACTCGTCACGTCGAGACATTTTGTGGTTTCGATTACAAGACCGACACCCGAATTTGGGTACCGATTCTATTATTTTTGACGTCATTCAAAATTCCTCAGGACTGGCTCAACAGTTTTATTTCATTTTAAAATATAAATCGACCATACTCATGACCCTAAATTAAAAAAAAGGTGTAATCGGGACCATACCTATGACTAAAAGCTTGCAGTATTTTAAAATTAGAAATGTGTTTTTGACAGTTTAGTGTGTTATTAGTTTTACTGAATATAACTTAATTCATGTTGAACACACCGTCGTTTCAACTTTCCAAGCCAGGATGCTTTGTTTCGAAATTTTAGCTGTTCAATCTTCTCAGAAAGTAGAATGCATGTGCCATACGAATAACATGAAGTCACCCCTAGATGTCACACCGGAAGTTACACACAGTCACACTGAGTGGGACAGGAAATCGGGTTTTTTTCGGACTTCAATATTGAAAACAACATGTATGAACACAGAAGACCTCGTGAGACTTCAGGGTATGACGTGGATTTGATTACAAAAGAACCCCAGTTAACCAATGCTTGTCGTTCAAGGCGTTTAAAATAGGCTCGATTCTTGCTTTCGATTTCGTATCCCCCTCTTGACACACCCCATCTTGTACATCTTGTTGCTTTCTGGCTGTAAGATCGTCCACGCATCCACATACACCAACTCATGACATGTCAACTAATGTGAGTTTGTATCGTGCAAGCAGGTAAGCAGCGTCAAGCTCGGATGGTAATCGGATTGATGAGCAGGGCTTCAAGGGTTCGCCCTGCATCACACTGAAACACTGTCGATGTCAGTGCCGTCACCTTGGACTAGTGACTTTACTCGTAAATGGCTCAGTGTGCCCAGCTGAAATTGGATACCTGGTCGGAGAGATATGGTGTTGTGATGTTAGCCTTCAAGCGCCTAACTAGCAGTTGTATACTCCCCAGGGAGTTGAGACTTGTTGTGGATTGTATATTATTCCAATTCCCTAGCCTTGGGCATGTATCTGGTGCGTGGAATAAAACTCGATAAAAAATACCCCCATTATTATCATTATTATTATTATAACTAACCGACGGTTGAGACAAGAGATATAAATAGGGATACTCACGGATCTATCAAGTACAACCCGTAAAGTTTTCACCAACGGTGAATCACACTTGGGAATGATTAGAGACATATATCTCAGCTTGGAACTTCCAAATAACTTCAGTGAGAATCCCGGAAGTCCGTCGCACTCGCCCGTTTCCGCTCCGTAAGCCGTGAGGTCAAAGTGCAAATTGTGAACCCTTTTTTCACACATTGGTACATTGAGCTGATCAGGGCGGTCCAGCGCGGCCACGGCTCCGTATGCCCGACATGTGTGCTGCACAAACTCGTCACTAAGTCCCAGCAACCGGACGGCTTGACCATTGGCTCCATCACAAGCGATGACCACCTTCCGACCTGGTGTGAATTCTATCTCTTTTGTGTGATCTCGAGTAAACTGCAACCAAGAAAAAGGTAATTGTTAGTCAGTTTTCGAATGCAATTTTCCATTAATCAAATTTTGATCTTTTTTTGCAAAACCTTCTTGCCTTGTTAAGCGTTAGCTCATGCGCCAGCATCTGCGTTTTGGTGTACTTCGGTTGCCGGAAGTTGGATGTGTGGAAGAATACAATTCGTGCTATAAACTTAATACTTATTGTTTATTTTCGATTGTGAAATAGGTGCACATATCCGTATTAATAATTACTCTTGTCTTTGTTTGTTGATCTGAGGAATGATATGTCGTCAAAGTTGAAGTGAAGTACCTCCACTATCGTTATTTGACAGCGCGTACACAACAGAAATTTGTAAATATATATATACCACACATATAGCACCTACAAGTTAATGTATATAGAATCAATAGCAATTGGTCACCGTTTTCTGTTTTCTATGCCAATTTGTGGCGATTGTTTCTGTGGTGACGATATGGCGACGAGTTCAGTCTAATCCGGCGTTATAGTTTGCGTGCGAGTGTTTCCAGCAAGATTATGCTTTCGAATTTTTGAGCCTGAAAGTTCGAATCCTAAATGACATAATATGTCATTTAGGATTCGAACTATATTATTAACAGATAAGAGGATGATAGTTTTTTGCATACCATAAGGAAGTTCATTCTATAAGGAACAGCAAAGTTGAAAGATCTCTTTCCATAGCGAGATGTTCTAGTTTTTGGTTAACCGAGCAACTTCTCTTTCTCAGAGCGAAGAGAACGTAGTGGAGCATAGACTGACACCAAGTCACAGAGGTATGGAGGAGCGTCACCGGAAAGACATCTATGAATGAGGCACAGCACTTTAAAAATTATTCTCTGTTCAACTGGGAGCCAGTGTAACTTATGCAGAACAGGGGTTATATGATCAGATTTCTTCATCAAGCAGACAATTCTGGCACATTGTGAACGAAAATCGTCTCGTGGCGGGCGTTTTTGACCAATCAGTAAAGCTTCCATTGCTAAACCTTGCGTCCAATCATTAAGCGCGTGTCTGCTAACACTCGGCGAAGTAAAAACGTTATGTGTTTAAATTTATCAAGAGTTACATCTCGTGCAGTGAATGTGAAATTTCATTGGTTGTCTATATTTAGCAGATGTGGACTTTCCATACACACAAAACGACCATGGTGAATAGGAGTACATCCAGGGTATATTACGGACGTTGATGGAGTCATTATGCTCTGGATTTTGAGGATGTGCAAAGTAAAGCTTTTGGTGTTTTCACTACTTAGTACTAAAAGGTTAAATGTACTTAATTCCAGGGAAGCATCAGCTCAACTGATCTCTCAGTTCGGCTCAGTTCGCTCTTGTGTATGTGTCTGTGTATATTCAGCCCTCGCTGACTTTCTAGAAAGCAATACCGGTACATTCGTGGCTCATACACTATGGTTTATGACGCCACGTGCCTGTATCGACGCCATGTTTGGCGGGCTACTTCCAAGAAAGACAACCCTAAATATGCCTTACTTCCAAATTACTCGTCAGTTTGAATAGAATATTTATCTACGCCAGATCTCCAATGGACAATGAATTATTACTTCAAACAATTTTCAACTCACTCCGTTTTTCTAAAAAGTAACCAGAAGTAAATTCGAAAATAGATTGATACAGATTTTAGAGAAATGAACTTTAGAGGATGAAGTTGCATAATACTAGTATTTGACTCATTACTTCCAATACTACGCAAGCTCTGATTGGTTGTGACCAGGGAGCGCGCAAATAATTATAGGTACGAGTCTTCTGGTTGGTTACTGAAAGAGACGAAGTTAATACGAATGATACCGATAGGTTCCAAATGGATCAAAGTTCATTAATACATGGCCAACTATATCCCATCTTCCCACGCAAGGAAATATTTTCATTTTCACTCATATTACCTTGCTAAAGCGAATCAGAAAAGGCCGAGTTTACCGTGGCGCCCTCTTGTGAGAAGACGTGGCCTGTCTTGATTACCTCCCTTGTTTCAGTCGTTTTTCA
>JAUELE010032074.1:0-16224 GCA_031471655.1 Diodora aspera
CCAAAATGTCAAAAATAAGGACTTTTCATTTGAACATCGTAAATTCAAGGACTTTTCATTTTTGTACGAACCCTGAGAGAGAGTGGTGAAATTCAGATCCATATCTGCAGGGAACTCGCCATTTTAATGTTTTGGTATCAAATCAACCTAATATATATTGTGACAACTCATGAAATGGGCATGTTTTGCATGTAAATTTTTCAAATTTTTCTGGAATTCTAGAAAATGATATCTTTCATGAACTATGTTGTGCCCCCTCTACACAAACCCTGGAACCAAACCCTGATATCTTATAGTGCAAACTGCAATATCTCATTACTTCATTTAGTATTGTCATTGCAGGATTTACAACCATTTCCAATGAAAGATTTTATAACCAATTCCTACAATATTAACATGTTTTCATGTAGTACCATATTCGACCTAATAAGCGCCATGGGAACCAAACCAAGTTAGTTCAAAGAGAGCGTTTATAAGGATACCCCTGAGGGGAGGGGCGCTTATTTGCTATGAGGTTCCAGAGCAAACTTAAAAGCAGCTGATAAACAATGCATTGTGACAAGGCGATCTGTCGGACTCTTAAATAGAATAAATTGAAAACTGTATATATCTTGTCAGCTACAAAGCAGCAATATCAACACTCTAAAATTGCAGGAGGACTAGAAATGATTTCCAAACTTATATTTTGTGGACACCACATATTTGTTGAGCGTCTAAAGATGCTGCACAGTAGGTAAGTCGGGAAGTGCGGTGGCGCTCTATGTTCGATGATTTTATGATAGGGCGTTTTGTTAGGGGCTCCTTCCAGGTCGAATACTGATATGAAATATGCGCTTCAAACCTCGAGCGCTCGCATTCACCCCCCCCCCCCCCCCACCCACACACACCTACTGCCAAATTCGCTTCTGTTTATCCTAGCTATTGACGAAATTTAAACACACTTTGTGAATGATGTTTTGGTTGTGAATGAAAAGCCGACGCAAAACAATGCTCCAAAAAGATCGCCATGTTTGTAGTGTATTGCGTGGTTCATCTTGTCTGCAGGTCTTATTTTAAATCGACGCACACAATTATACAAATGAGTGTAAAATCTGAAATTTTGAATAGTGATATTTGATTACTTAAAGTTGGATACGTGTTCCCAAGCTCAAAATTATGTCAGTGCGTTCTGTGTGAAATAAATAACATAAACTATCAACCAGACATTATAAAAGTGTTTGCCTAATTAAATAACGCTTGTGGTCACGTGCTACGTTCACGAAGGTCTATGAAACTTTGCAGATTAGCTGGAAAATTCGAATACATAATATTTCACCCCGGGGTGAAATGTTCACAGACGTCTTTTCAAAAGGTTATTTAACCGACAACCGTGCTTTATTTTGTGTGCATTATTCATCGTATGTTCAACATTTTATGTATATTTATCATTCCAAAGGTTGTTTTTTTAAAGAAAACAATGAGTTTGACCACATATCCAACTTTTAGAGAAGTGGATGTCAAAATGTGCAGACAATTTCCTGATTGAAACCTTTTGTGACATCAATCAGACTATTCCAGAGAAGTTTTGTAAAAACAGCATCGTATAACCAATGTGACGGTAAGGTCCAATCAGTTCGTTTGTGCGCAACTAATATCACAATCCGTATTTCTAGAGGCCATTAAGCATCTTAAAGATGATTGCAGTAAGATCAGTGGCCTCACTCGAATGTCTCAAATGTCATGTGATTGTTTTCAAAATGCCAGTCCGAAATCAGGATTTCATCAAGTAAGCATAGTTCTGGTCATTGTGGCATGTGATGTGTCATTCTGTGGCTTCTTATGATCAACCATAATGTATAACCATCACATATCTGATAACTGTGATATTAGTGTGGATCAAAAACGAAAACTTCCGATGTCTTTCAGGCCAAACTTGAGTCGCTAAGTAACTTACATGACTGACTGTCTCAATCAAATACAGTTAACTTTCCTCAGTTTCTCGTAGCACGCACACTAGTATTATTGAAACCTACATGCGAAGTACTTGTAATCGAGTTCAGAGTTGCATGATAATGGCTCAATGATATGCAATAGGCTAAAAAAAAGTATAGAGTTGATGCCAGTAAGATCGTGGATGTTGAATTTTGTAGAGACTGGATTGATAAAAATATATTTCTCATCAACGAACAAAATGTAGCGAAGAAAACAACAGATGACTGTGAAAAGTGTCCACATATACTAAAAGCTGCAAACAACCAGGCGACATCCAATGGTGTGAAACCACACAAGTCTTGAATGACAGAATGATATGCTCTGTTATTGGCCAGAAGTTCCTTCGAGTTGCCATGTCTTTTTTTCTGTTTCTCTTAATAAGTCAACATGCTCGGCACCCATCTTGCAGAGAACTTGTTCATGTGGAGAATAGGTGTCAGGATGGTTTGTATACTGATTTGAAACGGATTCAGCCATGACCCGGATGTAAACAGCATCCTTTTGATAAGATGGTGGAGTAGCTCAGTCGGTTCAGAAGTGGCATTCCGGTCGTGGGTTCGATTCCCGCGTAGAGGGCTCGGCATGTTTCTCTGCAATAGTCAGCATTTATACATGCAGTGATAATGTCAGTACCAGGCGTAGGTCGCCGGTTTTATCGCATCAACACCATCCAGTTTCCCACTGCGGGCTTTTCTCCTGCACTAAACTAGTGAAAGATTCCAAAGTACCACTATAAATCATCAAACGTGGATGTTTGCCGACGACCAGACCTGCAATCATTGTCAGTACCTTCAATGTGCAGGGAAATTATCCCCCAGTTCTCTGGGAGATAAACCTTTCTTAGGGAGCTTCACGTTTCTCTGTTTCCTGCAGCCCGGTGTGTTATGAAAACAAATCTTCAAATTAAATAGATGCTAATGGTTGTCGTCTGTTTATTATAACTCATTCCTCTTTATTAAAGATTTTCCTCCTGTGATTACTGCGATAACAAACAACGGAAAACTTGGGATTATATCCAAAGGAACGATATACGGATACTGCTTTTTAGTGGACATGAGTCCAGTCTTGAATAGATATGAGTTGTTTTACACTTCAGTGAGATGACGTGTATGTTTCGTGAATTGTTTAATGCAGAAAGGAAAGAAAGAGATCGTGATGTTATTCCGGTTGACAAAATAATGGATCACATGTTTTATTACTCGCCCGTGGTGAGATCACTCGTGTGATAACCATAAGTCTGTTACACACATTGTGAGATAACATCTCGTGCTGATCACGTGATCAAACACTTGTCAAGCATTGGTCAAAGCTGATTTTAGCGCATTAATACAATGTATATTACGTGACTTCACAAAGCGTTATTACGCAGGCTTCATATGACGCCTGAAGCCCATCGCGTTAAAATAGAGTTCCATATTAAAGGCTTAAAATGAGCAAGTAATAAATAACATACCAAACTTGCTCCCGTGTGATACCATTTTTTATTGAAACTCGTGAATGGTTATGGTATCTTTCGCTTTCGCTCGTCAGATACCAAAACCATTCACTCGTTTAAATAAAAATGGTATCACACGGGAGCTCGTTTAGTATTTTATATATGTCCCTATTTCAAACGTTATAACACAGTGTTATAAATTCATAGCATCCCTAATTCACACGTCACAATAGAGTGTCATAAATTCATAATTATAATCAATGTATCTTACCAAGATTAAGTATATCTTTAAAAACAATATTGTTTGTCAGAATGAGTTTACATGTCTTCACGAAACAAGCTCTACTCGTTAATAACTTCATTATTGGCACAATACTTTTTAGTGAAATGCATTATATACATCTAATTTAATTTTGCACTGTTTGCCTGACATGATGAGTCTATTTGAAATAGCTAACGGCTATGATAGCGCTAATAGTCTGCTCATTCAAGGCTTCTGAAGAATGATCCTTTGACATTTAATGTATAATATTTCAGATTACCTAGTACTGCTGGTCGATTAGATGCAGTCGGGGTCCCCTTTGATGAAGGAAACATGTTCATATAAATATCCTATACTTTTAATCAGCTGTTGACAAACTCATTAAAGTTTTAAGTGAGCACGACTTTGTCATTAATGCAGCTGTGAAGAGTGACCTACACTCAACTTTGAGATTTACGCCGCACTTCCAGCAGCTATACTGACGATCAAAAGAAACGTTACAGAGAAAACTGATTACAACCTTTGGCAACTCCTGTGTTTGTAGTCATTTTTCATCAAAAATATTCCTACTTTCGGTTTAGTTCATTTGGTTCGCACTGTGCTGAATAAATATCTCGAATTAACATTTGTTCGTTTTACTTCACTCGTCTCTGAAAGTCTTGGTATAGATTGCTTTGGATGTCAATATAGAATGATGGTTTGTTCATGCAGTGCGGCTCTCAAACTGCGGAACTCATCCTCAAAGTCCAGCGTATAATTATAATAATTATTAACTCCTGTCTCCATCCGTAAAGTACCCTGGACTCACTCCTATTCACGACGATCTATAGCGAAAGCGTGCGTCCAATCACGTGGCGTGTCTCTCCTAACACTCGGCGAAGTAAAGACGTCATGTGGAATAGGAATGAGTCCAGGGTAATTGATAGATGGAGACAGGAGTTGATTATACCCTGGATTTCGAGGAAATGCGGAACTATGACTCTTACGTTACGCAAGTTGAGACATATTATATCGACGTCTCACTAAGTATGTGTTTACGACAGATTATGACTGATAGTATTGGAACAAACAAAATTAACTAAAATGAAATGTTATACATTTGGTTTTCATTCTTTCATAAAAGTTCATATTGAGCCAAATATTCAAAAGCAGAAAAGGTATTCAAATTGGCAGAGACGTTCAACGCTTAAGATTATTAACAAAAACATTAAAACGTGAATGTCGATGCATTTCTACTATTTTACCATATTACATATATAAAAGCATGCTATGCAACCACAAAGGCACGAACAACGGTACGATTCCATCGTGAGTTTTCCCACGCAACAAAGCTTATCTGACTTACTTGGCTCGGCAACATAATACATCCGATCTGATTACCTGTATGTTCAGTTTATTCAAAATATAGCCGGTTCCTTGTGGCTATAGGCTCGTTTTGATATTCTCACGAATAACGAGGTATAATATTGATCGATTATCAACACGAGGCTAAATGCACAAGAAACCCGTTGTACATAAATATTAAGAGTGATCTACAGTACATCTGACACATTACCCTTTGCGTGTTCTTCCCGAGCGCACGTTGTCCACGAATGTCACGTGTTTTGGGCTTCATTTCTTTTGAAGTGTTCCTGATACGTTGCTTACTTAATGTCATCGCAGACGTTGGAGTATTTTTCTGTGGTGTCACCTCAAAGCAAACATTCCCTACTTTTTCAACATACTGTATCCAGCTATTTTATATCACCTTCTAAGAAACTGAAGTAAGATCTAGTGTACTCAAAACCGTGCTAATTAAATACGATCATTAATAAAATGATGTATTCGCACTCGTGTTTTTAATGGCAGTTGAGCGAAAATCAATGACGACTTTGACAAAACTACGTTTATCTTTAAGTATTTTTGTTATGAGCGAAAATAGACATACATATTGCCCAAGGCATACATTGATCCTCAACTCGTACTCTGTTAGCTTAGCCAATGCGCTACCTCGTTCCTGAGTGTATGTAAACTTTTATTTGTGCCAATACGATATTCTCACTTTTACAGATTGTGTTCGAGAAAAGGTTGAAGGTCCACCATTGATGAATGAATTATCAACTGTTTCAGAGTAAGAAAATAAGCACGTTGGGCTTCTTGAAGACGTATTTCCATAATGTGAAGCTGACATCAAAATCACAGTTAAGTTAAATTAAGCTTAACAAAAAGCTGACCAAATTGGTGAATCTGTTAATATACTACTCAAAAGAAGTTAAGAGTCAAAGTGTTTTGACAAGAAGCCGTGCATCCCAAATCCACATGATAACATGGTGTGACACATGTCACATGCCAAGGATATAATTATGTTTAAAGTGACAATCATGGACAACACTTGCAAATGCTGCATGTGGCGATACATCATAGCGTGACGCGAATGTTCCTAAAATTGAATAACATTCAACATCGCATTTTCTCCTGACCTTTAAAGTAATTGCAAAATTCTCAGAAGAAACAATATTATGTGAAAACAGCTTTCCAAAAATAGGTTCATATGGCTAGTTTCGGTAAACTTTCAAACAGAAACATCAATTATATCAATTTATGCTTATTTCAGGTTTGACGTTTACATTCTTCAGAGTAGTACATGTATATGTAAAACGACATAATCAGTAATATCTACAGTAGTCTACTACCAGTACAACTTAACACCCTAACAACTAATATCAACATCAACAACAAAGCCAACATCAATACCTGTGCCAACACGAACATCAAAACGAATACCAACATCAACACCAATATTGCTACCACTACTATCACCAGTACTGCTGGCAATACTACTAATGAAGCCCACATCAATGCAGGAACATCAAAAACAGTACCAATGCTTGTGTTAGTATTACTACCAATATCGTCACCAGTACTGCTTCCAATGCCAATGGCAAAGTCGACATCAGTACCAGTACAAACAGGAACATCATAAACAGTACCCATGCTTGTTCCAGTATTACTACCAATACCATCACCAGTACTGCTAGCTATACTAATATTAAAGTCTACATCAATACCGATATCAACAAGAACATTATAAACAGTACACATGTTTGTGCCAGCCTTACTACCAATACCATCACCAGTACTGCTAGTAGTACCAATATTAAAGTCTACATCAATAATAATGCCAAAATGAAAATCACAAACAATATCCATGCTTGTGCCAATAATGCTACCAATACCGTCACCAGTAATGCTAACAATACCAATGACAAAGCCGACATCAGTACCAATGCCAACAGGAACATCATAAACAGTATCAAGCCTGTGTCAGCATTGCTACCAATACCAATGGCAAAGCCGACATCAGTACCAATAACAACAATTATCACCAATACTATAAGCAACAGGAATATCAATGCCAACATCAATTCCAAGTAGAACACGAAGTTCAAATTGACATAAACTGAATGAATACTTCAGAACCTGCTGGCATCTATTACCCAAGAAATCATTAATAAGAAGGCAAACCAATACAAATATATGGACTTTTGGTAGAACCTGAAGCTGTCGCCATATAATTCATGGTGCATTTGCAAAGTCACGGTCAACTCACGATCAATCAAATTATGGCTCATCTAATACCTACATCAATATCAATACCAAAACCAATGTTTAAAAAACCAATACAAATTAATGGTTTCTCTAGCAAACATATCAATACCGGTACTTGAAGATTGATACAATACATGAAACGCTCAGACGCTGAGTAAACCAATGTCAACACGAAATGGCACCTTTCAGTTTCTAACAGAGACGAAAAATTACGCATAATGGACAAAGTGTTATTGTCGTCACTAATCTCAAGAGTATGTCCCCAGCGAAGTAACGCCAACATCAGTATCAGTACCAAATTATGGCTGTTCTAACACAACTTGAAGACAACATTATTGACAAAACATACAATTCATTCAAAATGACTTAATATTCGTCAGGTATTTGTATGACAAGAATCACGTTAACACCTGTTTGGTTCAACACTGACAAATCTAATAATATCCACAATATTTATGTCGTTCAGCCAGCACGGAAGTGGCAATATCGTTCCGTAGTCGAATCGGTAAGTTTAGACGAGTCCATTTAATTTTGAAAGGTTGTGAAGATTCACGCTCGTGAAATTCATGAGGCCCGTGACTAAAGTTTCTGCAGCACTATGGTTAATCTACCACATGTACTATGAGTGTGTATGCTGAAGAACGGATAAATTAATAAAGAATTATCAAGACAAAATAATGCAACAAGAAGCTTACAAAGTAAGAAGACAGCGTACAGTCCTGTATAGCTGGCCATCCCTCCGTCAGCATATGCACCCTGGTGTATGTGTGAATTGAGGTCACAGCGCATGTCATGTCTCAACTTTGTTTATCAGTCTCACAAACAAGTGTGTCTCTCGCTGATGGGTAAATCTATGCATGATTGACAACGTGAACAATTATATTGTCCTTGAATAATGCTGATGACCAGAAGGAACACATGGTTTGTTATTCCACAAGAACATGCAATTATTAGCTTCTATTTTAGATGTTATTGCTCATTGAAGAATTCTATCGCTTCCTTGCACTGTTGAAGAAATACCCTCAGGCGAGTACCTCGTAATAGAAATAGTAATCTGTTTAATAGCTCATGAAATGCTTATCAGTACAGCGGAAATCCATAATCGGACCTTTATATGTGCCATTGAATATATAAGATGTTCTTGTATGCTGTTGTGTAGCTATAAATAATTAAAAATATTAAAGTTTGTATTTCTTTCTGTTTTGTGCCCGCATGTATGAAATCTTCATATAGAAGAATAATGATTTTTATTTTATTGAAAATATACTGATGGAAACAAATTAGTTAATTTACCATGCATTTTGAGCATTTCGCATATCTTAATCATCCATGAAACACATGAAGTGTCAGTATCTGGTATGTCCTTCATACCTCGGCTGACCCCTTGACATCAACGTGGAATACTTGAGATGATAGTTAATTATTATGCCCCTATGGGTCCCTTTATTTCTGTCAATCAGTACATGAAAAGGTTATGCTGGTGTATTATCGATAATTATTGTTCTATTGAATAAAAAGGAGGTCCAATTAAAGTTGGTTTCACACTGTGCAAGTGATACAACTAGTTGTCAACGCGTACAACGTGTCTTGCATTAACAATAAAATACTTGTTATGTTTTCTGTTGGCCACAAGTGGAATAATTGAAGGTAGTTTTAGCCTACGAACTGGAGTGGAAAGTAAACATCTTCAATGTCACACTTTCTATTGTGGAACATACAAGTCGTGTTACTTGGTGACGTCGTGAGAAGGCATCTTAGATATGTAACAATGCCACAAAAGGTGAGGGCAAACCTTTTCTTCTGACCCAAGCATCTTCATGCCTCTTCCTACAAAACAGATAAAACTATATTGGGCGTTTTCCGTTTGAGCTGTTTTCTGTTTCTGTGTGCAACATTGCTCTTGACATAGAACTCTGTGTTTCTGTGTGCAACATTGCTCTTGACATAGAACTCTGTGTCTTGTTTTCATGTACAATCATTGTCGTGAATAGCAGTGTATATTTCAGGTCAGATTCACAGATGGGTCTTGTTTCTGAGCATAGTATGGCATTGGTTGTTTTCGTTATAAAATAACGACAATATGTAAAGACTGGGTTGCATCTCTCAGAATATGTTGTTCTAAAACTGATATAATCAATTTTAGCGGCACATATTTTTGTGATAGATAGATAGATAGATAGATGCTCTTTATTTCCCATGCATTTGAAGATACAGTATTGGCATATTACAGTTATACAACATGAAATATGTACATACAAACTATGACAAGGGTATCATTTATATTACTAGAAACGTTAAAGATATCATAACAGAAATCTGTAATATTATGGTCATTTAACAGAGATCAATACAGCGAAAAGCCCAAAGAGACGAAGACAACAGGCAACTTAGGCTTTCTGTTTATAATACAGTTAGTGCCGTAAGTAGGGCAAAACAACACCAGATATAGCAATTATTGGAAGGAACCTTTAGGATGAGAGAATTTCGTGTTTGTTTAAACTGGAAGACATACGGATGGCTGGAGGCAAGGGGGTGAATATTGAACTTCAATTTTTAATGGATAGTTCTGAAAGATAAAAACAGAAATTATAGGAGACAAATCTGATCACATATACATGTAACTCGAAGGACATGTAAAGATGAAACTCACTTTAAATTAGTAAGGGAGCGATGCATTATACCTAAGGCAGGCCCGGATCGGGGGGGGGGGGGTGCTTTCAATTGGGTGAACGTCCCCTCCTCCTTCCCTTGGCTCACCCTTTAAAATCTAGCTTGTTATCTTAGCACCACATCGACCCCACACAGTTTCTGAAAACGTATTAAATGAACTGAGATTTGGTATGTTAAGTTTTCATAATTTGTGGGGAGATCGACTCCCCCTCCCCCGAACCACCCCCTCCCCTGCAAGAAATTGATATCGTTCATGTACTATGTTGTGTCCCTCCACTGCTTTAAAAAAATCCTGACACCGTCCCTGTATGAGACTCACAGCGGTCCCTAATAATCCCACTCCTAATCCTATTGTCATAATGGAGATGTAGGTCTTCATAGAATGTCAGTAACCTTTCGTTCGTGAGCGCCTATCAAACCTTAAAAACTGAAACAATGTCTTCTTTCGACATTTGCAAAGAGTGCTTACTACCTCCATTAAACAGATTAAAAGGGCAACTGGACAGACGTCTGCAGCACCAAAGCAGGATCCCGAGACATCAGACAGATCCTGTGGTGAATTGACCTTTATCCTTACATTTCATGAGAAGAAACCTGACAACTGTACAATGCTGTCTATGTCAAAATTGATTTCCTGTTATATTCGCAATGCAAACTCCTAATTACGCTGAACCACATACGTTTTTCTGGCCTCACCTATATAAGGAAAAAACTATGACCGGTAGCAATTATGTTTATCAATATTGCCATCATTATCGAGAAGTTTTGTTGGAGTAATACTGCCTTACCAAACGTCAAGCGTTGAGGATCACAAATTAAGCTACAGGTACAGGGGCGGTTCCAGGATTTTGGAAGAGGGGGGCAGTTCAACTTGGAAGGGGGGGTCCAACATGCAAAATGTGAGACCCATCCAGGTTTCAAGGACTCTTTACTATACAATGTTCCGTAGTTGATTTTCAAAAGGGGAAGCCGAACCCCCAGCCCACCCCCCCCCCCTCCTGTGTTGTGTTTATTATACGTTGTTACTTTTAAAACATAGCACACCTCACTGCATACTACCTGAGCAATCTCATCAAAGGAGGCGTGTATTTGTATTAGGAACTCTCACCAAGTGATGGGGTTCAGCTGTACCACAAGTCCAACCCGCGTTTCCCTTTCATTCTTTGATCAGCGAAGCTTATCCACATCTTATAAATGTCTACATACTAGTAGCATATTCCACAACACATGCATATGATTCCGTAAGTAAGTTAGTTAGTTCAGTTAAACTGATTACAAGATACGTACCAGCTCGACCCCTGAGATCTCAATCTGCTTATCTACTTTGTGTGCCAAAAGTCAAGACAGTTTCGGCCAGTGCTCATTTTCTTTTGCTGCAGCCTCTGAGTGGAACAATCTCCCACAAGATATAAAACTTTCCCAATCTCTACAGACCTTTAAACGCTGTCTGAAATCACGCCTCTTCAGCCTTGCTTTCCTTGACTCTTTTTAATTCAATTTTGCTTTTTAATTTTTTCTATGTGCGCTTTGAGCATACATTCTGTGTGGATAAGGCGCTTTAGAAGTGGACTATTATTAGATATACGCAATGTTTCATTGTCAACCTTTTATTAGTGTAAAATAATGTTTAGTTCCAAAACCAAAGGTGGCCTTCTGTAACCACCATACAACCTCTGCTCACGTTAAAATATCTCGGTCGACAGTTTTTACTAAGATGTACTCTAACCACATCAATATGTCTGCAGGAGATCCTTCGTAAAACATTAATGGATGTTCTACTAAAAGCACACCCGAGTCACTCCAGATTAACTTAACTACATTCAAACCATCTGCGTCTTCAAAATGTTCTACGGAGTTTCCGAAATGGGGATGGTGTGATACCATGTAAACTCATTATTGAATTTAAAGAATCCAATTTATGATGGCAGCAATCGAACCTAATTAGATAAATTGCTTTCCAGCTGCCTGTTTGATTCTTTATACTTATTGGTAAGGCTCTGGTTTTCTTACACTGCCGTTGGTGGGAACCCCGTGAGAGATGTCCGTCTCTTAACATATGTGAGGGAGAGAGACAGACAGAAAGACAGACAGAGAGAGAGAGACAGAGAGAGAGAGAGAGAGAGAGATCAAACATCAAATCTCTGACTCTATATATTTGTTATAAGATCACATCAAAACTCAAATTCTATATACTCGTTATTTTATAAGATCTGGAGACTTGATACTCGCCTGCAAATATATAAGATATTTCCGTCTGGACTCCTGATTAATATATACGTTGAATTATGCTGAACATTATAGCCTACATTTGTCTTTGTGTGGAACAAACTGAGTCTTCTCGATGGATCGTGCCATGAATCATTACAGACTGCTCTTAATATTGAAGCATAGTAGCCTCGTTTTCGTTAACATGTCAAAGATTATGCGTAAGGGGTCTCTCGTAATTATTCCTACATGTAACAATCAAACCGAGGCTATTGGCGCACATGATAAATATTCTGAATCGTCTATTGTTGGTCAGTGCCAGCCGTGGCTCGCATAGTTCAGATCTATGAGCTGCCCACTGGCGATGCGGACTCTCTTTCCGTACAAATATAACGTGTCCGATATCATTCATGCTTAGAAAATTACTCAGAGAAGACTCAAATAGAAGAAGTAGCAAGCTAATGCTCTTTCTGTAACGCGCGCGCGTTGTCCGAAATCGGCTATGTCGTAAAAAAATTATATAAGATATTCTTATGCAAACAAGGGAAAACACGAGAAGCAATGCTCGAGCAAACGAGGAAGATCTTAAAAGGTTAGAAAGTATACGTATGAATGAAGAAACAATAAGGTAAAAGAAACAAGAGAAGAGGTGAGAAAATACGAAGATTAGGAGTGCTGAAGAGGCAGTGAGATCGAAATACTATAACGTGAGGTCTAAACGGATCTACCGCAGTCTTGACAGAAATTTGTCGTTGATGTAGTCATTTCTGATAACAGCCAATAATATACTCAATATCCTCGATGTTATATGTTTCAAATTATTAATCCATAACTCATCAACACCAACTCCACAAAGACGGAATCACTAGGGTTTGGCGTGTCTGTTGAAATGGTAATATGAGGATGTGGCGCTGGATTTCATTATTCACAGATGGAGGTTAATGAGAAGTCGGCATTAACTTGCTTATAAGTTTATCTTGCTTTAGGCTTATTGACAGGACGGCTATACAGTGAGCGATGCATCAGGTTTTAATCTGAGATGCCATGAACTGCAAGTGACACTACGTGGGCTACAAATAGACTGTAAAGTTTTTGCTGGTCATGTTCCACCCGTGTCATGACCCATTCGGAGCTACTCGTCTCTTTCCGTGACCGGGCGGAGGACACGTATGCGTCTGATGAGCAGTCACGAGAGAAAAATTCTCATGGCGGCGGAATGACAGTCGGATTAGGGTGGTGTCCGATTTCATATAGGGCTTTGGGGATTACGCCGAGTGTTACCAGTTCCCAAGTGATACGACCGAGTTTCAGTGAAACTGTTTTCTATTTTGTTTGTTTGGATGGCCATTTATAACACAAATATGCTTATCTATTACTTCTGTAATTGTATCATTTTTGGGGGGTATACAATTGATGTAATAACATCGCTTTCCCCGACATATCTATATCTAAGTTGGTCTAATATTAGTTAACACTACAGATAATCGGTCCAGTTTCGTCTACCGTGAATCATAACACATCCTTTGGGGGGAATATTACTGAGACTGAAACTATAGAGAAGCCACCGGCTGTAACGTACACCTAATTGGTTGCTATTTGTGCCAAGTAGCGGAAACTTGAAATATATATTAGGCAGGAGCATTACATTTATTCTCCAGCTCATTGCAGACAGAAATCACATAGTTTTCCCTTTAGCTACAGACGGTTATTTAGCTTTGTAGGTTGTTCCGTACGAATCGACAATCACTTTATGTTGAGTCAAGTTCATGGCCAATGCATGTTGTTAGCCCAGACAGCGTTCACCTTGCTTCTGCAATCACTTTTTGTTGAGTCGAATCATGGTAAGTGCATGATGTTAGCGCAAACTGGCAATTATATTATTAGCCTGATTCTTGAGCTCAGGCAACATTAACAACATTATGTACTCTCTTCAGAAACATACAACCAAACAGTTCGGCTCCATGGCCTCCATAGCCTCATGAAAACGGCAGGAAAGGAATATATATCAAATTTGCTGGAAAACGTATCACACATGAATAACTATTATGGTTTTGATTGATGAAATCTTGAAATAATAGTCCTGTTTCAGTGTACAATTGGTGGATTCGTTTTGGAAACTAGGTAGCAACACTGAGGCAGCAAATTGCGAAGGTAGCACATGTAATTTTTTAGAAGTAACACGTTGTAGTAATACATGAAGAGAGGAGGCAGCTCCCTTTGGAAATCAACCCACGCTTAAAGCCTTTGATATATAGTTTGTGTTGTGGGGTTATTCTGGGAAACGCACGTATATTAGATGACATGCTGGAGACATTAGACAGCGTCAAGTGCAGATAGTACCCGCTCGTTATTAAGTCTTCAGTGGTTCGGGTCTTGGGTGGCGCAGTTGTTAGCGCCTTGGCCCAGCAATCTGTCACCCGTGGCGGCTGTGGTTCGAGTCCCGCCTGGCCACCTCTCTTTTAGCCCGCAAGGACAGGAGCACCGACACCGACATGATGTTGATGAGACCGTGGTGATGTGGCTGAAAGATTGCCGTAAACCACGTTAAAGCCCAAATCACTCTCTTCAATGGTTCCCTTTGCTTCACACTGAAAGGTGGATACGATATCAATCACCTCGGTCCACTCAGATGAAACTGGGTACCTTGTCGGAAAGTGACAATAATGAGCAGCTTGGGTTGTATACTCCCTGGGGAGTTGAGGATTGTTATGGATTGTGTCAATGACTGGGGCTATAATGTGGCATGTACGCAGCCCCTTGTGCAAGCATAATCGTGGGGAACCAAGCGCCATATAAATACAGAGGATGCTGACAAACTAATTGCAATTGTTTTGTAAAATTAAAAGGCGCCAGGTTTTGCTTCCAAGACGACCTTCCGTCACTGCAAAGAGGTATAAGTCAACAGAGATTCAGACATAAACATTGACAAACACGGTCGATTAAATATGTCAATAAATTCAGAAAAGCCTCTGCCGTTATTAAGTTGTTCATTACTGACGTGAGTAGACATAAAGAACTTTGAAATCGACTGTACGAGTCCATGGTGCTATATAAGTGTGTACTCGATGTTGTCTGTCTACCGATGGACGTGTTCTGCGCAGACAGAAAGCTTACAGATTGTCATATCTCTGATAATTAGTTTGCAGCGGGAAGTACAAAGCGTGAATAGTTAATACATATCCAGGAACACCGCCCATTTGCCTGCAACTGATGGTCAGGCACCTCTTGTAGTCCGGACAACATTAAGAGGGGTAAAACTGTAAAATGTGCTATTCTGGGGTGGTAGTACATGTACATGTACTTCAGTATTCATTGGAAGGAGTAATAAAAGTAAATTTAATATTTGTTTAATTGATAAAATTACATTTAATATTTGTTTGATTAATAAATTACGTTTAATATTTGTTTAATCAATAAAAGTAAATTTAATATTGGCTTAATTAATACAATTACATTTAATATTGGTTTAATTACGTGTCCAGCTTTGTCATTGACCGGCAACTGATGGCCGGCACCTCGTTCTAGTCCGGACAAAATCACGAGAGGTGAAGGTATACTTTCTGCCACTTTGAGGTGGTAGCGCTGCATCATTCTTTGTAAGCAGTAATAACCCTCATTCAACACTTGTTTAAGTTATGGTGCAAGCAGTCCACGGTGCTTTAGAGACTCGGGAGGGATATGATTAGTGGGTCAGAGTTCTGTATGATGAGTTACAATTCCGTGGCTGGTCCAGCACAACGGTTGCCTTGGGGAGAGAGAGAGGGGAGAGAATGAGAGGTAGAAAGAGGGAGAGAGAAAGAGAGAGAGGGAGAGTGAGGGGGAGATAGGTAGTAACAGTAGGTCACATCATTACTGAAAGTCGTCAATCCAGACACGTTGTCACAATAAAAAATATTCGTTTTCCTTTGAGAGCATAGCCGTATGGGCATCCTCGGAGTTGGGGGGAGGAGTGGCATTTTTTCCGAAAATTGACCACCTAGAATAACCGATCCGAGAAGCAACAAAAACGTTGACACTCAGCTGTGCCCGAATCTTAGGGCGTTGTTGCTCGAATCTTAGGGCGTTGTTGCTCAAATCTTAGGGCGTTGTTGCT
>JAUELE010032184.1:3023-26137 GCA_031471655.1 Diodora aspera
GCCATGAGTCGATTAGGTCCAACTTGCCACTCTTTCAATATTGTGATTCTAATCGTATTTACTTTACAGCTTTTAAAACAAAGTCATATTTATAGCTCGTGTTTTACATCGAGATAAAGACGTCTTTCGCATTAATAAACCCACTGAGCCACGTTTGATGTAACTGTAATTCTCTAGCAGATCGATGGATGTTCCATTCTGATTCCACCGTAATCAGGACGGCATGGGAAGGTTATCACGAATATGTTTTATCGACGGAGTTCCAACATGATAATACCCGTTATCAAGCCGAGACCCACAAATTGAACACCAACGGTGTCTGGGACAGAATTTAACACATTAGATCTCTTTTGTTAACAACGATTTGTATGTCAGTGACTGATGTCGCGATTGGAAGAAATCAGTAAGAAATGCATTGGATGTGGTCTTATCACAAATACATAATATTACATCTTACATTAAATACAAATGATTACATCCTACAGTAAATAC
The DNA here is from genome assembly GCA_031471655.1 of Diodora aspera. Classification (NCBI taxonomy): domain Eukaryota; kingdom Metazoa; phylum Mollusca; class Gastropoda; order Lepetellida; family Fissurellidae; genus Diodora; species Diodora aspera. Next base: position 3,516 of record JAUELE010032184.1, read on the forward strand.
ATACGATTACATCTGACAGGAAATGCATACGATTACATCTTACAGTAAATACAAATGATTACATCTTACAGTATATAAATACGATTACATCTTACAGTAAATACATACGAGTACATCTTACAATAAATACAAATGATTATATCTTACAGTCAATACATACGATTACACCTGTCAGTAAATCAAGCGATTACATCTTACAGCAAATACAAACGATTACACCTCACAGTAAATACATACGATTACATCATATAGTAAATACGTACAATTACATCTTACAGTAAATACAAATAATTATATCTGACAGTACATACATACGATTACATCTTACAGTAAATCAAACGATTGCATCTTATAGTAAATCATACGATTACATCTTATAGTAAATACGTACGATTACACATTACAGTAAATACAAACGATTACATTTGAGTGGACGTTTTATCTAATAATGAATCCTGCGTGATTTTTCGATCAAAGGATATCTTCAGAAAGATGTCTATTTGAAGGTGCTTGTAATGTAAGCAGATACGTTAAAGTAACGACAACATTATTAAAGCACCTTGAGAGATCACATGTTTGTAAGACAAATGCTTTTACGAATCATTGGCACCTGGTTAATATTTCCTGTTTTAAAGCTTATATCGTAAGATATTCCTAAATTGTATATAGTAACAGCTAAATGAAATCAAGAGAACGTTCAGGACGTGGATTGTGTACGGCGTCATTATTATTATTATCAGGACGTGACACCAGTGAAAGGGACGTAACTCCTAGTAACTTCTATCGTTAATACAGATCATCAATTAAAATCGAGACTTGCTGAACACATTTTCAAGTAGCATTATCTGTTATTCTTTGTGATGAAATTGAACTGAAGTTAAACCGAATAGTTACATTCATGATGCATGATAAACTGTCATTCCAAGGTGTTAAATAAATGTAAAGCAGATTGTGTCTTTCGTTGAAAAAGAATAGTCTGTGTGCAAGAGGAATTTATTCGTGACAGTAAATGCACGTTTTTGAATTCGAGTTTGTGTTTAAGAGATGAAGTAATTGATTCGCTAATCTAAAAGACTTAACAGCCAACTTTGGTATTTGGTAAACACGTCTTTCTTCCTTTTTGCATAACGGTAAGGAATCGATCTGTTGATCGCGAACAATTAAATTTGAACATTTCAATAAGGCCGTTCGTAGAGAACGCTGTACTTAAGTATGACAAACATCAATAGAAGTGGCAACGTATAGAGACTCTCTTCCGTTTTGGCATGATTGATTGGCCTGCAAATGGAAAAATACTGACTGGTGATTCTTTCTCTGTGTTCAGATGGACTTAGCGGCTGACGTTCACATTTAAATATCCTACAGTAGATTTTCTGTATTAAATAACCTAAATCTGTTTAACGCTTTTCGTTTTAGAAATTCGTTATATTCGTCTTAAATTGAATCAACTCTGCTAATGATGACCACGGAGTTTTAGAGCTGCTATGGAAAGTGTTATCCGTACATGAAAAATGCTGGGTTGTTTATAAGTCGTTCTCCATTACGATAATGACTTTGAAATCTTCTTCACTGTTGGTTCGATACGTTTCCACTTAATTCAGATCATTTGAAACTAAAAATGGCAGTGATTTGAGATGTCATGAGCAGCCAGTACATTTACATAATATTACTAAAACGGATATATCAATGTGTCAATAAACAAGAAATGAAAAATGATGCTTTAAAAAGCAGTAGAATCTAGTGCCATTCGAGATGAAAAAAGTACCTTCCGTTTTTATTACCATTCCAACCAACGCTAACACAACACTTGAATTGGAAGGCGAGACAAAGGTTATTCTCAAAGAAGTAGCAAATAGGTGCTAAATATGTTTAGTACAGCATTATTTTAATGCTGGTTCAGCAACAAATAATTCAAGAGTGGAAATATCTTTCTAACATCTGCCGATGGTTGCACTTGTTTGCCCGCACGTTCGGCTTTCATTGACTCATATCTTAATACTTGTACACCTATTTCTTACAAATGGTGCTAAGGATGAAAAAACGTATAATAATTATAAATAATCACTAAATATAGATTTATATATCGGAAGACGATTTAATAATGAATTCACTTTGTTTTGCAAGAAACGCTCATGGATTGCTGACATTAATGTAAACGGGTACCGTCAAAACGTAGAATCTTTCGCATGCTGAATCGCACCACGACGTATGGTCTTACCTGTGCTGTTGATGGTTTCTTACGTCATCTATTTTGTTTTAAAACATAGTGTGGTCCGATCGTGTAAAAACTAGGATTGATGAATAAAATTGTAACATGTTTACAGCAGAAATGAGCAACTGGACAACGAAAAACACAGATCGTGGTGTCTTACATGTACGATCACCAGATCTTGCTCATATTGCTCAGTTAATATTTGTCAGTAGTTACGTTAGGCATTCTGGAGAATGTATATGTGATACATTTGCTTATGATATTGTAAAACATGTTTGTATTTACTATTAGAAGTTGCAATACCAATGTATGTAGATGTACTCGCGCTGATACCATAAGCAACAGTTTAGATGTAAACCTATTTGTTAATCAGTGGAATTGGAATTATCATTTCTACCAAAAGGGCGCACACATGTATTGATTATCATGTATAGAGACAAACAATGTTTCCAGTATATGAAACAGTGTGTCATTGGAAAGCACACTGTGTACATTGTCTGTCATACTTGTGTAACCTACTGTACACAGCCACCTTTAACTCCCTGGCCTTCTGTCCATGTTCATTTATCGTATACTGAGTTTTCAGTCATGAAGTAAAGATTATCTCTACCGTGTACACGGTAGAATTCGGTACACAGAGAGAGCGAGTACATAAAGCCTTTTCCTGGAACAATATTCAAATAATCATTAGTGTTTTGAGGTCATTTGACATTAATAGCATTGTACGTATAAGCGTTGGTTTGTGTGTTCTGTTAACTGCCACGTCTTGAAGAAATCTCAGAGACACGTATCACGGTGGGGATAACATGTCAAGAAATGACCATCTAAATTTTATCAGATATCCACCGGTGTCATAACTTTCTGGACGACTGTCCTGTGGACTGCCGTTGTTCCAGTAACTCCTTCAAGGTAACTATAATTTTCAACATTGGGTTGTTCCCAAATTCATGACGTTTGACAATGACCAGAAATAGTTGCTTCGAAAACGACAAACTTTAGGATCGCTTGTTAGCGTCCCTCTGGATCGGTTAGCCAGAAGAGCGTATTTATCCACTTGTGTTGTCAGCTAATCCAGATTTTTGTAGCATTGCATAATTAAACTGTTCATATAACAATCGAGGACAGAGCATTCAGGGGGTGTCGATAAAACCTATCCACATTTGCCTCAGTGATCAATCGATTTAGTACATTTAAATGTCATGCATTGGCAAATTAAGATTAGGATACAACTTGGCATGGCACATACAATCAGACTGCATTCAGGTTGCATTTTAAGACGAAATTTCGCAGTTAAAATCCAACGTTTTAAAGGGTTCTTACAAACAACTCGTCAAACGAGATGCCGTATGCTGTTCGAGACGGATAATTATAACCAGAGTCTCAAATTCGAATCTTTACAATATCCAATCGTGATAATTATAACCAGAGTCTCCAATTCGAATCTTTACAATATCCAATCTGGGTATCAGTCATAGCTGGCAGGTGTCACTGCATCACATATATATTATATCTTCCCAAACATCAACACCGTGTAGGAACCATAAAACAAATGATGAAGTACATTATATTTGCCAACAGTTTCTTAAAAGCAGGGCTATAAAATGAGACGCCTTGTCTCCAGTTCCTGTTAAGTTTGGTTTTCAAAGGAAGTTTCAAAAAAGGTTAATTTCGCTTGAAGGTTAATAAAATCGTTTGTCCCTGTCGGAATTCACATTTACCAAATGAAAACTAAACTATGGTTCTTTCTGCTTTGTAAGTGCATTAGTGTCAGACTGCGGCGAGCTAAACTGTCGAAAATTACTTTCAAATCAGAAACGAAGTAGACCAACACATATACATAATCGAAAGTCGTGCAGTGTTCATCTATTAAACGTTTCCAAGTTTAGTGTAGAACCGTCGTCTAAATTGATGCGCTTAGAAACAGGCGTCTATCTTTTCTTTGTTCTTATCTATTTATTGTTTTGAATATATCAGATGTGACATAAATGGTGCTCGACAGTTTGAGATTAGATAAGTCGCCAACAGAAGATCAAAACATTTGGTAGATCTTTCTATGGTTCATGTAATGCACTTCATGTATACTGACGTCCAAAAGAAACGAACCAAATACTAGTAAACAAATTTAATCTGCTTTGCAACTCCATGTGTCTTTTGTGTTACAGTTCATCAGAAGTCTCTGCTGTCATTGGTTGTCATTTGAATCGGTCATGCCTAATCCACTCTCTTTGGAATTCATATCTCTCACATTTTACAACATAAGTTTATTTCACCTCGGTCATGTTTCAAAGTCGTGGTATAGTTTCTTTTCGACGTCAGTATATTTACGGCCATGTTAATTACACATCTTGATTTGGGACTCTTTTTATAATACATAAAAACATAGATTTTGAATACAACGTGTTCAGGACACATGTTACGAGAAGATGGGTATGACTTTGAGGTAAGGGAAGAAAATTATTAGGTACGAATAAAAACCAAACTATGCAGCCCAAAACTATTATGGGTAATCGTACAACAATATAATCAGACCCTCAACTACATTAACGGCACTAAGCAGGTGGGGACCGCACAGGGTGACACCATTAGAGCGGGTGACACCCAAATGCCTATCTCTTAATTTTGGCAATTTAGAGGATTTATGTGTGCACTTTAAAGTGAACTTTGTTTGGCCTTTCCAAATATTAATCTGGCTCGGTAAGGGTATCGAAAGGATGGGGTGGAGGTGACACTATGAGTTACCCCACAGAGTGACACCAGCCCTAGTGACACCACTAACAGAGATGCTCTCTGTACAGGTGCTCGCAAAGAAGAAGTCTCTCTTCACTCTTTCAGCACGTTGTCAAATTACACGAACTAGCCCAACACACGGGAGATTTTTTGTATCTCTTTTGAGTAGATCTGATATATAGGATTTATCGTAATCTTCACTTGTTACCAAAGCCGATGTGAGAGCTCTAGCGTATCAATAACGCTATGATATCATACGGACATGGAGTTGAATTGTTTCGGGTGGAAGCTATACACATATATGTATAACGTACAAGTGACATACATATCCATAAAGTAGTCAGGACTTGCATCGCTCGACTTAAAAGTGTGAAACAAAGTGAAAATAACTTGTGAGGCACTTTTCCAAAATGAAGGCAGCGAAGGAACGCAATATAACAATATCAAAACCAACAGAGAAAAAAAGTGAAAAACCCTAATTGCAATCAAACTTTGCGTCAAGCATGGTGTTACTGTTCATCCTTTAACCATACACGCACGCACACACACACGCGCGCGCACGCAGACACTGATCAGCTGAATTTCCAAGGTAAATGCATCTGCATCAAGCGGGAATGACGGCTGCCAACCTGATATGTATGTGGTGCCAGCCTTATATGCATGTTTGAATCGCTCCCCAGGCAACCTCATCAGTAAGCTTGACGATGACAGCGTCTAAGTCTTCAGAGCAATTAGTAAGGGAAATATGCTTTGTGCCAGCACCTGCTTGCAATTTAATCACAGTTTTTATTATTTGGAGCTTGCGTCTCAGATCGGTGGGTATCTGCGAAGGGGGAGAGCAAGGATTCTTGTATCCGTCAACTCTGACATTTAAATCCATGATTTATAGTGATCTGTAATGTACCGAGGCCAAAATACAGACCCCCATATTTTTGCCATTTATTACAACAGTGTTGAATTCTTCTAAATGCAAATGCAAAAACGAAAATATTGGAACTGCATCGAATTAGACGAAACTGGACGTCTTTTTGACAATTGGCAATCTATAAACAGGGATCGTCAGTTTCACACGTTTAAGACATTCTGCTATCTTATAGTACTGAACACTTTTAAATGAAACGAACTTACCAGATCCGAGATCAGGCCTGATGGAAAAATACATGAAATACAGAACGGAAATCGAATGGTGTAATCGTAAGTAAATTAATCAATCTCTGTGAGATGTAACAGGTATAAATGGCATAACAGTGTAACTATTCTTTGGTACTACACTACATCTAATAGATTTTGTGCACCAAATATTAGTTAAACGTAAAACACAATGTGCCAAAAACACAATATTCAGTATATTACAAAGCAAACAGGAGTAATGGAGGCAAATGCATGTTCAAACTACACAGTAATGTTCTAAAAGCATTGATTACATAAATCCTCTAAGTACATTTACGTGGTCCTAATAAACCTGCGTGTCGAGCACCAAAATGGTTACTATAGATAGTAACACAAAGGGAAAATGTTAAACAAATTCCGCCATTGTGAAATATAAACCTTGTTATGTGACCTTGTTGTGTGACAGGTCGCCCACATACTCACACTGTATTTCTGACTTCTTAATGAAGTTACTTGTATGCTTTGCAGTTACATGTATGTACGAATTCACAAACCCGGAACAACGTTGTATTCAAAGTGTTTGAACGTTAACATTCAGAGATCATCAGCTAACAACGACTATTGTTCGTGTGACCTGAGTGGCACTATAGCGAACTATATGTATGCACCTTTTACGTATTATGATGAGCGGCCCAAGAACAGTTCTATTTCTGATCTATCTTTACCAGGTATTGTGTGGTTCGGTAAAGACATGGTAGAAAGTGAAAATGGATGAAGACAATAGTGTATAATTTGAGGTTGGAGATCACTAGAGAAATCACGTGTTTCTTGTGACATTGTATGCACAAAACAGCTACTTTCTTCAATCGTTTTTTAAATCTGTCAGGTCCAATGTGATATATAAATATTTTAGTTTTACAACCAACCTTTTCCAACATTAACTACAAGTGATGGAGATATATTTTACAGTCTTGAAAAATAGCAACGTTAATCCATTGCTAGTATTGAAAAGTTCAAAGAAATGCAGCTTTTATATTCAAGTTTCAGATGTCGAACTTTCGGTGTAAATCTGCTTCAGTAAGAAAACTTTTTAGAAAACTTGGGTGCGCAAAACTAAAATTAAATTACTAACCACGAGATCCTATACCGGTATGTTTTTCTCTTTTTGTCCAGTAACTTTATTTCCGAAGCATTTCCCATTGGAAAGTATCAGTCTGAGCGATTATCCATTGCAAAGTTACTGCGCAAGATGGATAACACATTGAGGCACGATTTAATTTTAATGCCGTAACTTACGTGATTTCTCGTCGTCTGCGGGAGTTCAATTAAAGTGCTATCCAAAATGCAGATTTACCAATTAAACTTCTTCAACTAAATTGGAGACAGCAGTGGAACAATTTGGCGCGGAAAGCTTGTATACTACATATCACTCAAGAACACTCCGCCAAAATGGACTCAAGACTATTTAATTATAATGTATAGTCTGACCATGTTCATGTTAAGCGACTTCTGCAGCGACACATTCCCCCCCAACTTGAAAGGTTTTTGACCGAGTTCAAGACTCGCCTGAAATTTAACATTTTAAAAAATCTACTTGTTGTTTCTTTTTTGTGTCCTCTACGTTAAAGGTTTTATCAATTTCCCTTTTCGCATAGGTTTTGGGGTACGCACTTTTTAGATACATCTCTTTATTAGTTTAACATACCTTTATTTATTTCCGCTAATCATGTTTGAGAGAATTATCAGACATTAGTATTTTAGAGAGAATCTCCACTTGTAAGTACACGTACAACGTTTACCCATAATTCAGTTCATAAATCAATCTCAAATTTTATATATGTTAACGTCATATATCTCGTAAATTGCATACTCTTGCGAAGAGCTTAAATTCAATCAGTTAAACACGACCTTTTGCAGTATGTATCTCCAGGATACCAGGTTAAACTGCGGACTTTAATGTGTCATTATTTCTTTCACGAATTTTAATAACTTAGTAACATCTGTTGAGGTGAGGTGAGGTGAGGTGAGGTGCAGCCCAAACAGTTACAAAGGTCCCAAATGTCCCAAATGCGACATTTTCTGCGGCAACGGCGACATGTGGGCACTACAATGAGATCTGGGTCCGAGTGATCTGCTAATAATGTCCCAATTGCGACATTTTGGGGAGGTCGCCGCACCAAAATGTCACAACTGTGTCATGTTTGATCATTTTACACTTATCCATGTTCCCAATATGTCTTACATATCACACGTTACAGCTCGAAATGCCATCAGATCAGCATTCACTGCACCAAGATCGTTTCTTCAGCAAAGTGTCTGCGGAAAGAAACATATTGATTCAAAATGTATGCGTGCGCCGGCATGTGTGTACGTCTATGTTGTTGCTTGGTATGGTAACATCGTATGTGCATTGGACATGTGTGCGTGTATGTGTCCGTGTGCACACGCGTGTTGGTGAGTGCGTTTTTGTTCGATTTCTGTATGCATGTAAGCACGTGCATATAAGAGTGTTTTCTCATGTGCCTTACATGTATGTTTGTTGTGCGTGCATGTAAATGTCGGTGTATTCGTCTAAGCAGCTGCGTGTGCTTGCTTTGTGCTACAGTGAGTGTGGGATGGCGCCTGGTATATGTGCCTGTATATGCGTGTGCATGTGTGTGACAAAAGAGAGTATAATTAGTGAAATGCATATGGTGAGAGAGAGAGAGCCCTCCCACAAGGACTCGCGCGCACGCACACATACACACACATTCAAAGACACACGCAGACACACACACGCCCCCTCACACGCGTACAGCATCTACCCAGACAGACGCCCACCAACATGCTCACCTTGGTGTACACACACGCACGCCCCCACACGAACGTGTACACAGGTGGGCGTGCACACGCAACCGTCGACGGGCACACGCACACGGGCTTGTAACACACATGCACACAGCTGAACATTAAATCTTACTACCTGAGGGTTGTGACATTTTGGTTTAATACGCGATGGCATTTTGGTCACCTACTTCAAAACGGGTATAAAAAATTAGTGAGCAAAATGTCTCACCAAAATGTCATAAAACTGCCAAAATGTCACAATTGCGACCTTTTGTTTTTTGGTGACATTTTGAGCTGCAACAGCACCTCGTGACCGACATCGGCGAGCATTTTCGTGTGTGACGTAGCGAACAAGATTTTAGCTTTTATTTCAAATAACACTGACGTTCTTGAGTGACAAATGGCTCAGTGTTCAGAAAAGGCAACACAACGAGTTCCTCAGTTTACAGTGTGTTCCAAAAGGCAACACAACGAGTTCCTCAGTTTACAGTGTGTTCCAAAAGTTTCATGTTTGTGCTCTTCAAAACCTCCCCAATCACTCAGTACAAATCATAGTCTCTTTTCATTATTTCATTGTTTCATTGAATGTAGTTCGACGTGTCAAGTTGCTGCGACATCACTTACTAGTGATTTCTAAAAGCACTTTTATTTCACAATCTTGGTTTCATTCAATACAAAAAGGAAAGAACACTTTTAAAATATTGCATTGGATCATTAACGGAAATGCTAAATCAGAGAAAAAACTTGAAAAGCTTTCCAATCCGGAGTGGGATAAATATCCTGACGAATGTTGTGCACTGCACATTGTTCTAATGACTGGGGTAGTAATCTTGAGCGCTTAGCGCATGATGCCGCATGGACCAGGCACAGCGTAAGTTCACACATAATTATCATTAATGCATGTATTATATTTTTCAGAATACATAAGGTTCCAGTACCAAGCATCTTAAGTGATTCATCACCAAGGCAGCACAGTTCACTACATGATACCGGCCGATGAACGATAAGGATGCAGGAACTTCTGTGTTGAGAATACAACGTCTCTCATGTCACCTATTGACTTCAATATACGTCGTGACCTATTTTCACTAAATATGGCACGTGAAGAGACAAACACTCATGTTCCATATCCGATGTCCTGTATTTCATTAATTCCAGTAATTATAAGTCAAGACGTGTCTCCAGTAACGAAAGACAGAGACACTAGCACCCATGTTCTGTGCTCGAATGGCACGTCATGAATTTCATATACTAACGCAAATAAAAGTCAAGACATTTCTCCACTAAAGAAAGGCAAAGACTCTGGCTTTCATGTACGATGCTCAAATGTGACATGTTGTATGTCATTTGGACATGTAACCTGCTTTACTATGCAATTATGCTGAAGATAGAGACACCAGCATTGATTCCTTGCACATTCTTACAGGAAAGTGTTGCTGTTCGTCACAGAAAAATTAAAAGTCCTCAGAGGACATTCTCAAGACGCTGTCCACATTAATTATCTAACATGGAAGATAACAGGAGGTTTTCTTCTTATTCAATGTCATACTGTTGCTGATTTATCTACTCCTTGATACATTAGTGCTATTGCAATGTTTCTCTCTACCTTGTCTTAACACATGAAGTTTAATGGTCTAACAAGACACATATAATTTATTAACATTTTATTTTCACTTGCCGCCTTTGCTCTTCCAATGTTATAAATGATTCACATTTTTGTGAAGTAATTGTTCTGGGATGTGGACAACTTGACATTTCATACACTGCAATGGAAATGAAAACCTCCCCAGTTTTATCTCTTTTTAGCTACGCACTTTTACAAAAATGCGCTTCCTCCCACTGGTTTGTTGTATTTACCTAACACTTAAAGTCGATATGGGTATACATTCTAAAGCAGCTTCTGCTCCATATATGCAAGCAGTCAGTTTCACGGTGTTACATCAGAGAATATGCTTATCTGGGTCTGAAGCGGAAATACAATGACACTGTACTGACACACTTGAGCATAATATCGAATTGTTTCTCCGTTATACACGAAGAGCGAGGTGGATCGGTACCTGTTTGCTTGTGGATTCAGATATACGTGAGGGTTTTGGCATGTCAAACACTTGTGGTAAAACAATACAATAATCAGTGTGCTATCTGTCTCCATTGTAAGCGTGTAGGCTCACTAATGATATGCATAACGAAGCTTGTCACTTCACTTTTTATAAAGTCGGTGTCCACCAGATGTACGCGTGGGTGGGTGTATGTGTGGGCGATTTGATCAGCAACGTTTTGAGGCGTTTTCTTTTATTATGCACTGAACAAAATGCAATGTATTTTTTAATCAGAGTACAGACTTGTTTATTAAATAGATCATGGTTTTATAAATTGTTAATATCTTACCAGTAATCAAATGGGTCCATTTGCATTCTAAAATACTAAAAACAATCTTTTACTGTCTCGGTACATACAACTGAGCTAATATAATGCACTTTCTGGTTTCGTGAAAATATGTTCTCGTAACTTTGTTTTAATGAACTCTGAAATGTTCAAATATTCTTCGAAAACAATAATAGATGTCGATGATTCAGTATAAAAAAGATGAACAGCCATGAGTCGATTAGGTCCAACTTGCCACTCTTTCAATATTGTGATTCTAATCGTATTTACTTTACAGCTTTTAAACCAAAGTCATATTTACAGCTCGTGTTTTACATCGAGATAAAGACGTCTTTCGCATCAATAAACCCACTGAGCTACGTTTAATGTAACTGTAATTCTCTAGCAGATCGATGGATGTTCCATTCTGATTCCACCGCAATCAGAACATCAGGGGAAGATTATCACGAATATGTTTTGTCGACGGAGTTCCAACATGATAATACCCGTTATCAAGCCGAGACCCACAAATTGAACACCAACTGTGTCTGGGACAGAGTTTAACACATTAGATCTCTTTTGTTAACAACGGTTTGCATGTCAGTGATTGATGTCGCGATAGGAAGAACTCATTAGGAAAGAGGCACATTGGATGTTGTCTTATCTGCGAAGACAAAAACAAAATTCGTCAGTAAATACATATGATTACATCTTACAGTAAATACATACGAATACATCTTCCAGTCAATACAAACGATTACATCGTACGGTAAATACATACGAGTACATCTTATTGAACGTTTTAGGTAAATATGATTCCTGCGCGATGTCGCGATCAGAGGAAATCGTAAGAAAGATGTCTGTTTAAATGTGCTTGCAATGTAAGCAGAAACGATAAAGTAATAAACACATTAATAAAGCATCACGAGAGACCACCTGCTTGAATCGTTGTCACATGGTTAATATTTTCTATGCTTTCAAACTTATATCCTAAAGTATTCCGAAAGTGTATATGGTAATACTTATGTGAAATCAAGATAGCGTTCAAGACGGCGATTTTTTACGGCATCATTATTGATGTTTCTCAGAGCATATGCAGATGGCGGTTGTTCATCATTTCAGGACGTGACATCAGTGTAAGGGAAGTAGCTCCTTATAATTCCTATCATCAGTAGAGATCATCAATTAAGATCGAGTCTTGCTGAACACATGTGCAAGTCACATTATGTGGTAATCGTCGTGATGCTATTGAACTGAAGTTAAACCGAATGGTTGCATTCGTGATGCATAGTAAACGGTCATTCAAAGATGTTAGAGAAATGAAGATGTAAGATATGTCCATGCATAAGCATTCACACACACTGTCAGTAATAAATCATGTAATCTACTTTGTCATTATCTGATTTTAACCACTTCCATTTGACTGCCAAAGACCATTAATCGAACATACCTTACGATATACACCTGACTTTCTTTAAGAAAGTATTTTGTTCTCATCTCAGTTACGTAGTGGTGAACATTGGTCACCAAGCAGATCGTGTCTTCGTTAAAAAAAATAGTCTTTGTGCAAGCGGAATTGATTCGTAACAGTAAATGTATCAAGCAGATCGTGTCTTCGTTAAAAAAACAGTCTTTGTGCAAAAGGAATTGATTCGTAACAGTAAATGTATGTTTTCGAATTCGATTTTGTGTTTAAGAGATGAAGTAATTGATTCGCCAATCTAAAAGACTTTAAAGCCAACTTCAATATATGGTAAACACGTCTTTCTTCCATTTTGCATAACGGTAAGGAATCGATCTGTTATTCGCGAAAAAAATACATTTTGATATTTCAATAAGGCCGTTCGTAGAGATAGCTGTACTTAAGTATGACTGACTTCAATAGAAGTGACAACGTATAGATACCCTAATCCGTTTTGGCATGATTGATTGGCTTGCAAACGGGAAAATACTGACTGCTAATTCTTCCTCTGTGTTCAGATGGACTTTAAATTGACTTTCCCATTTACATATCTCACAGTATAATTTCTGTATTAAATAACCCAAATGTCGTTAACGCTTTTCGTTTTAGAAATTCGTTATATTCGTCTTAAATTGAATCAACTCTGCTAATGACGACCAATGAGTTTAAGAGTTGCTATGAAAAGTGTTATCCTTAAATGAAAAATGCTGGGTTGTTTATAAGTCGTTCTCCATTAGGCAAATTACTTTCGAAATCTTCTTCATTGTTCGTTCAATACGTCTACACTTACTTCAGATCATTTGAAACTGAAAACGGCAGTGATTTGAGGAGATGTCATGAGGAGCAAGTACATGACCACAATATTACCACAACGCATGTCAGTATGCATGTATCCATAAACAAGGATTGAAAAATGATCCTTAAAAGAGCAAAATAATCCATTGCCAATAGAGATGAAAAAAGTACCTTGTTTTCTATTACCATCCTATCCAACGCTGAACACAACACTAAAAATCGAGGCAAAGGGTATTCTCGAAGAAATAGGAAATAGTGCTTAATGTGTTTAGTACAGGATTGTGTTGATGCTGGTTCAGCAACAAATAATTCAAGAGGTGAAATGTCTTTCGAACATCTGCCGATAGTTGCAATTGTTTGGACCTCAAGTTTGACTTTTCTTGACTCGGATCCAAATACGTGTAAACCTGTTTCTTGAAGCAATTTTGCTGAGGGTGACAAGACGTATAATAATTATAAGTAATAACTAAACGTACATTTATATTTTAGGAAGACGTTTTAATAAAGACTTAATTTGGCTTGCCAAAAACTTGCATTGACAATAATTGCTGAATATTAATGTAACCTGTACCTCAGAACAAGCGAACTCTTACGCATGCTGAATCGTACAACGAAGTAGGATCTTACCTGTGAAGTAGATGGTGTCTTACACTCATTTAATTTTTAAAAACCAAGGTGTGGTCCACTCTTGTCAAAACCAGGACTGATGAATAAAATTGTAACTTGTCTATTACAGCATAAATGAGCAACTGGAGAAACGTAAAATACAAGATCACCAGATTTTGTTGATATTGATCATTAGTTGCGTTAGGCAGTCTGGAGCATGTACATGTGATACGTTTGCTTATGATATTGTAAAACGTGTTTGTATTTACTGCTAAATGTTGCAAATAAGGAAATATATTTTGGCTGAAAACATAAGCGACATTTTAGGCGTAAACATATTTTGTCAATCAGGGGAATTGGAATTATCATTTCTACTAACTGGTGGCTAACTAAAAGGGCACACAAATCTATAGATGATCATGTATGGAGACAAGTAATGTTACCTGCATGTGAAACAGTGCGTCATTAGAAAGCGCACTATGTACACTTTCTGGCATACTTGTGTAACTCACTGTACACATGCACCTTTAATTCCCTGGCTTACTGTCCATGTTCATTTATCGTATACTGTGTTTTAAGTCATGAAGTAAAGATTGCCTCTCTATCTTGTGATGACAAAGCTGGAAACAGAAGGCTGGATACTTCAGTGCTACTGTGTACACGGCAGAATTCGGTACATACTAAAAACGTTTTCCTGGAACATTATTCAAATAATTGTTACAAGAGCATGACCGGTTAAAAGACGAAATCATGAGTGTTTTGATGTCATGGATGTTTGAGTTAAATAGCATTGTACGTAGATACGTTGGGTTGTGTGTGATGTCAACTACCAATTCTTTAAGAAACGATCACAGACATGTATCTCGGTGGGGACAACAGGCCAAGAAATGACCATCTAAATGTTACTAGATCTCCTTCAGTCCTGTCGACTGCCGTTGTTCCAGTACCTCCATCAAGGTAACTATAATCGTCCACAGTGGGTTGTCCGTAATTCATGACGTTTGAAAATGGTCAGAAATAATTGCTCGGAGAACGAAATTGAGCGCTTGTTGGCGTTCATCTGAATCTGTTCATCGCATCAGAAGAGCTTTTATGTCCATGTGTACTGTCAACTGCCAAATCGGGAATTTTCGTAACATTGCATAATTAAACTGTTCACATAACAATCGAGGACAGATCATTCAGAGGGTGTCGATAAAGCTTATGCTCGGATGTCTCGATTAGGAGTCTCAGTTTGTTTCTCTGCAGTAGCCAATCCTTGTGACGATAATGCTTTTTATCGATGCCAGATAGTCACGTCATCTGAACACATCTCTCGCTGCAGTGCACTGACACTCATGGGACGTGCACAAGACTCCATTCTACAGATTTTCCTGAAATATTTGTTACAATTAGTATTTAAATAAGATGAATACGAAAAAATACTTTACAGAGAATTATAAAACATGGGTTCGTGTATTCAGTTCCAACTAATCATATTTGGGTTAGAGCTCTGTCACCGAAGTCGTATTTACTTCTCGTGGTTTACTTTGAGATCAGAATTCCTGCTCTTTGCCTAAGCATCTTCATTTGTTTTGCCTTAGTGATCAATCGACTTGGCACATGTACATGTAAAGTTCATACATTGGCAAATTAAGATTAGGATAGAACTTGGCAGGGCATATCATTCAGCTTGGATTTAATTGTTGACAGGATTTTAAACAGATTGCATTTAAAACGAAATTTCGCAGTTAAAATGTTACGTTTTAAAGGATTCTTATAAATAATTATTATCTCGTCAATCTGGATGCCGGGCACTGTTAAAGATAGAAAGTGTAACCGAGGCTTTAGAAAGCCAGAATATCAGGAAAGAAAAAAAAGGACTTAGTAAGGATTGTATTTATTTAATTAAGGTAGATGTTTGGTAATATAATGATCAGTGAGAACATTGAAATAGACTGGATCTAAACAGATTATTAGTAAGAGACTGACTAACAGGTTATCATTGTTGTCACTTTACGGGAAGCATGATGTTACTGGCGCTATACTATTATATTTGTTTTTATATTACTTTTGAATTACTGTTCCCAGACTGTTCATTATTCTACGACTTTCTTATTCCAAAGAACTGACTGTATGACTGCAAGCAACATATGGAAATGTTTGTTTGTCGTTCTATAGTAAGCATTATGTAACCGTCATCATCACCATCATCATCGTTATCATCATCGTCATCATCATCATCATCGTCACTCTTAATATTAATCCTCAAAGTGATAGACCAGATTTGACTTTTGACCGATACATTACTGCTTTACCAGTTTGGGATTCTTTAACAAAATGTGTTTAAAAATATGTTAACGTTTGCAGTTATGAAGAGAAATTAATACTACCCATGGACTGGCGAATGCGAAAGTTTAGATCGGTTTGTGTTGTTGTACCAGGGGCGGATCCAGGATTTTGGAAAGGGAGGTGTCCAACTTGAAGGGGGGTGGGGCAACATGCAAATTTCAGTCCCATCTGGGGTTCGCGGACTCTTTACTATACAATTTTCCGTATTTGATTATCAAAAAAGATGGGGCAGGTACTGCCCCCCCCCCCCTGGATCCACCACTGTGTACAAAGGCGAACGAAGTTCAATGTAAAATAGAAACTATTCTTTATCATTTCAATCAAGAGTTATCTCCCTTTTGATTGCCTCGACTCCAACAGGCATACTCTAGTACTAAAGTTCACTGTAAATGAAATTTACTTTTGCCTCGTGTTTAGGTTCCACCAGATTTGCGCCTCAAAACCTAACGAAAACAGCGGTAATGCATTTCACTAATTGTTGTAGCGTTTTGACAGCGGAACACTTACATGCTTACTGAATACGAACAAACCTTCTCTGTTCTCCACAATCGGTCGATATGCTCAAGGGTGGAACGAGAATAGAATGTTCAATGCTTCATGGCCTTTAGACAGAATGGTTTCCCTTTCATTCGCATTACAACTTTGCTGTTCCATCAAATCTCTTCATCTGTCACAACACATCTTGGTCACTGGGTTCTAGGCACATTGGATTCTGACAGTGCTGTTACTGTAAATGTGGAATCATGTTGCGGACCAACAGATCTCCTGTTCAATAGAAAATAACTCTTAAGGCGTCCTCAAACTAGTCCACTGCAGCGCAATGCAGAGATTTGCGTCAATGTAGTTTGTTCACCCCCAATGTGTGTCAATGCAGCAAGCTAGGTCGATCAAAATGTTTGAGAACTTTTCTACCTGTATTTTGGCATATTCAGATTTTCTCCAAGTGAACTTTTCATATGGTTGCCTCAAACTTTACCGATTGCGACCCATGCACTCGTTGCCATTTCTGTATCTTCGCAAGTTTTAATCAACGTCGTAAGGACAGGGATGTTTTTGTACCTCTGGTATAAGCAATGCTTCGTTGATTTAAAGTTTGGGCATTGTCTTGAATAAAAAATCATGACATCGATGCAGATGCAGCGCGCATCTCTTTTTTTTCGATTCACAAAAGTTGTACTGTTGACGCACTGCATTATATTTGGTTAATCATTATAAAACAACAGTGACGAGTTTATACCCCGTGACGTGCTGCAGCGCTGGAGACGCACTGGACTAGTGCGTGGAGGCCTTTTACACTTCTTTGACGTAATAGTGACAGCACAGTCACATGTTATAGGGCAAGATGTTGTATCCATTCTTCGGATTAAAAAACTATCTTAACCGATCTCTGATTTAGAGGACATACAACTAGACTCAGCTAACAATACTTCAATGCTGTATTGTTAACCTGTACGTTTTGCATTATATACTGACGTACAAAAGAAAGTATGGCAAGGCTTTCACAGATGAATGAACAACAAACATGTGTCAGCTGCGCGAGAGACATCTATTCAGGAGAGTGTGCAAACCCAAAGTAAACTCCACGACAGTAGGAACCACTTTTATGAACAGTGACAATAACCAGGGCTGGTAAAGGTTGCAATATTTTGGGCGCCACTATACATCAACAATACGATTTAATTAGGACGCTGATCTATGACTTTCATATAAATTGAGGTGTTTTCATGGAAATTCGACAAAAAGCACAAATCGCTTCCCTGAAGTAAGAAGATTTGAGGTGTGGTATCCCTCAAGCAGTTCCCATTCATCTTAGTCCGGTAACACATTAAAGGCTACGTACATGACCTACTTCCTTATCATTTTAGTGTCGTATTTTTCGACACAGTGACTGGTGTCTTTGTTAAGGTGGTAACAGTGTCGAAACGTCGCATAATGAAAATAAAGAAGTGTAATCCACACGCAGATCTCCTTCATATGTTCTTGTCTTTATTGTAATGGCCTAGTCCTTCTCAATGCCACTAAAAGCGCATCATTCAACAGCCATGAAGGATAAATATACGTAATTTCAAATCTGCTTTTACAGTGTATGAGTCCACGATTACATAATAAATATCAGCAGCCTCGTACAGGAACGAACAAGGGCAAACAATGCGCTCTACTGAGTAATGAAATCCACTCGAATAATAATAATAAGGCTGTTTATACCACTGAGGGGGTGCTCTAAGCGCATACAGTAGTGAAAAAGCATACATTCTGAAACATATATACACACACAATGCATACAGATAGCAGTTCTAAATCATGAAAATAACCTATAGATATTTCTTGAAAAAGTAAGTTTTCAGCTGAGATTTAAAAACTGAAAATTCATAATCGGAAACTGAAAAATATAAAGTGTATAGATCTCTGCGATTTATTTATTTTCTCTCTTGAGTTTTATCCGCAAAATAAATTGATTAATTTGACAACAAATATAAAAATACAAACTTCGCTCCGTTATTACTTACGACTTCAAATCTTTACTCCATTTTATTTATAACTGCAATTTAATTATATATGAAAGTGATTACACAAACATTTCAATGGCTATTCATTCTATTTTCCTTATAAGTAATACATGGGAAAGCCTTATTGCAGTGCCGTAGCCCAAGTTGCAGAAAAGAGTGCAATCACTGCTCATAAGCACATGAAACCACAATATGATAATTTCGTACGAGTAATCAACAGCCTTGAAATTGAAACGAGAACTGTACGAATATTTACATTTCAACAAGGAATTAGCGAATATGTGAACTAGGCATGTCACAGTGTTGTACAAGTGCTGACACATATGCTGTGACATGACTCTACTAATCCTTGGCTAAAGGTGGCAGTTACTGAGTGGTGACGGTAACCCGATCTCGGATTGTGTTACAGACCCTGGTAAATCATACCAGTTCACTGCCTCTCCCATCAAATCTCTAGTTTCGAATTCTACACTCTAGTTTCACCATCACGAGCTCCTATTTGCATAAATTGTGTTGATCCGGTGTTTAGCTTACCCGTACAAGGACAACGAGAAGACAAGTATATTTGTTACATAATAATAATAATAATACAAATCTTGCAGGTTACGAGAGAACTGTCTTTAAAGTCATTTTTATATGCTCGGAGTAGTTTTAACCAGGCGATGAATACTATCAGCGTATGGACATCTGTTGAAAAAAGAATTATTTTCCCGTTTGAAATAAAGTAAAGGATGCGAGCAGTGATGGTTAATCTTTTGAATAGAAAAAAAAATCATTATCAAGTTGACGCATGTTATTTCAACGGACTTAAGAATATAAATAATGTTTGAAAATGAAAATGCAAAATAGTTATGTAAGTAGTTTGAATCGGTGTGTAGGAGATGACGAGGTGGTTCTGCGTGATATTTTTCTTTAATATAAATATCATTACCTAAGATTACCTCAGTGGTAGGATTTGGACGTCAACATATATATGAGTTAAAAAAAGCGACATAAGTAAAAATTATTTAATTACTTTTACAGCCCCATGTGTCTTTGTGCTACTGTTCATCAAAAGTCTCTGCTGTCATAAATTTGCATTTGGCTTCATCATGCTACAACAAAGCTCTCTTGAATTCATATCTATTACACACGGGGCATACGTTCGCAGGGCTCGAGATAAGCTGCGATTTGCGTAAAGTACTCAGTAAAAACGCAAGCAAAATTGAAATGAAGCGTCCAAAAACCCAGTCACATTTACCAAAAACCAATCTGTTTAAAACCGTTGCGTAATGTGCTCAATACATGGACCGCGCAATGTGTACAAACCGAAAGGAACCGTCATGATTTATGCACATTATTTTGCATTCTTCATGTGTTTGGATGCCTTATAGCGGTTTTCTTGTCCAGACGCATAAGAACAGCAGTATATTTGAATTTTACAAACATCGCCCCATCAGTCTTAAGGAGTCTATAATGATCGTCTCTTTTGCTATACGTTGGTTTTGGCAAAGCCGGTGACGGTCAACTTTTCCAATAAAAATAGTCTGAAATACCCAATACAGTGGAATCAGTGGGAGTAAATACCCAATAGACCAAATCCAGTGAAGTAAAACAAATAGCTGTTTACTCACTTAAAAATGCAAATACCCAATAGCTCTGAAAATGTTGATTAAAAAACCCAACAGCTCAAAACTTATCTGGAGCTCTGCGTTGGGTACGTGACGCCTGATCACTTCAGATGGATTATAATACTTGTTACTGAGAAACTACATACATGTTCTGATTATGTAATGATATTCTCCTTCCTATTGAAATCATATTGAAATGTGTAAGTTGAGACGAATATATTAACAAACCCACTGCGAATACATGTTAATGTGGTAATGTTATAAGTACCCAGATGGTGTATATTTCTCACTGTGACAAGTTTACTTTTTGAGTAGTGGCAAATAATAATAACAACAGTTGTAAACAAAGAGAACGATTCATCCACGCATAGAAATTGTAGAACTGAAGATCTAATGCGGGGATCTCAACACCTTTTAGATCATCTACGAGTAACCCTTCATGGAATTCTTGATCCAAAATGTGGCACTTGCCTTTGTCACTCATCACTGATTACGAGTGGATCGGCAAGCACGGTCTAGAGTATACCATAAGTGAGAGAGACATTCAGCCATACCTGTCCGTATGTACATGTAACGCTGTCCTTGCAGGCGCATTTTGAATTATGTATCTTATTCTAGCATATGAATATATCTGGGAGGAATGTAGAGTCATGTATCTTGATGAGAACTGTGTACATAACTGTCTATATACATGTACGTACGTACAGCGGCACGAAAAGGAATAAACGGCTTATAGACATTCTTGAAATCATGAACAATGTACAAAATATTGAATATATTCAACTGAAAATGAACATGTATTTAATTTTATGATAATTCAATATTAAAAGTAGTTATAGTGTATTTATCAGTGTAAACAATGCAATTATAAAGTGTTAAGTCCGCATCATACAACCAGTCTCCAGTACCAGCCGTAGCTCGCAGGTTTCACCGCATCATTGCATCCTGCTCCCCACTGGTAATGCGGGCTTTTCCCCCTGCACTTAAAACTGGCTCACCACCTGACCTCTGAGACGCTGTCAATGTCAGTGGTGTCACCTTGGGCAAGTGGTTTTACTAGTAAAATTGCCTCAGTCGACCCAGCTGAAACTGGGTACTGGTCCTCCATCAGCAGTGTTGTTGACCTTCTAGTACCTAGAGGCTGTTTGGGTTACACCAGGGAACCGAGCGTTTTGAGCAGGCTATACAAGCCTGGATTTTGCGACATTCAAGACTTCTATGTAAATGATAACTGTTTTACCCACTACTTGGGTCTTTTATCTCGGACAATCCCGTGAAGCCTCTGAGAAGGGACGAGATCTCACTTAGTTAGAATAGGGCCCGAGTAAACCAAACCAAGACGAATTTCACTTTTCTCTCTAAAGATCTCTTTTATGAACTATCTTTTCCCTTGGCGTGTACCTTGCACATCAAGTTGAAACATTGCACTTGCAACGTAAAACACCATCTAAAGCCTAAAAATGAAAATGTGTTAATTTTATGAACTCTCAACATGAAAGGGACATGATCAAAGTTAAGGTCTTATGATCTACTGTCTTAATGACATTACTGTTTACATGTATAATGGGCAGTTGATTGACGTACAATTAAGCGAGAACAGATTGGATATTGCTTCATTATTAACAAAGTTATGAAAATCAACACAATACCAGATTGTATGATATTGTATAGTGTTTCTAAAGTGGTTAAACAAACTTTTGTTCAGCAGCTCTATGAAAGTGATGGATGGACAGTCAAATTGAAACAAACATGTCTCAGAGCTCCAGATATACTGCGTATTTGCGTAAAGTACTCGGCTAAAACGAAAGCAAAATTGAAATGAAGCATACAAAAACCCAGTCAAATTTCCCAAAACTCAGTATGGTTGAAAACCGCTGCATAATGTACTGAGTACATCGATCACACAACGCGTACCGAGCGAAAGCAAATATGCCAAGATATGGTACCAAACGCGTAGTTCGAAAAATAGTGGTAGAAAATTTACTGCCGGGCAACAGAAACGATACAAAATGATTTCAGTTATTTTCCTTTACGTCTTTCTGTCATAGCTGATCAAAAGGATGCTAGGATTT
>JAUELE010032185.1:0-16223 GCA_031471655.1 Diodora aspera
GACAAGCATTGGGTTACTGAGGCCCTATTCTATCTAAGTGACACCACGTCACTCCCCGGAAGCCACACGGGGTAGTTGATTTCAGGAGAAAACTTATGAAAAGTAGCAGGAAACAAGACGAACTGAAAAACTTCCTTAACGACATGTGTATCCTTCCCTCACCTTCATCAAAGGTCAAAACACTCCCCAACACCTGTGGAAAACAGCGTTTTTAAATCCTCATCACCATGTTCTCCAACTTCATCCATTTCATTAGTGGCCTCATCTTTCATGTCATCATCCTCTTCCTCAGCTAGTGAAGAAATTGAAACATTGCATAATTTACGAAGAGGCGGTCAAATCCTTAACTTAAATCCTTAAAATCAGCCCAGTCTCTTCTTAAAAAAGCTAACCGTCTCGCTAGTAAAAGAGCCATATATATATCATCACTTCAGGGGAATTGAAGAAGTCATGGTCAGTCATTTCGAAATCAAGAAAAAGATTTGAAAACATCCAAAGCATCTAGGGTTTCATCGACAATTCCAACTGGCTCTTTTGATATCAGCACACGACCAATTCAATTTCATGTACAAATTGTGCTGCATTACAGGGCGACATTGACAAACTGACACAGGAACTTGAAAGCTTAAGACACGACGCAGACATACACAGCAATAGATATCATGTCAGGCAACAAATAAAATCACAACACTGTACATTGCATCTTGGCAATTTCATCACACAATGTAGGACACATAGGGGCAGTCATCAAAGAAGTTTCAAAGTGGGCTCCGATCACCCCCAAATCCCTTCTCAGCGAAACATTTGTATCAACAGTTTAAGAATGCAACTTACTGTTTCTCATTTAGATTTAGCAGGCACACTGTCATCAGAAACAAACACGACACTTTATTTAGACGAAACATCCAATCACAAATCAGCATGCAGTACGTTAGACATTTCAAGAAATCATCTCAGATCTAAACACATGTCAAGAGAAAATTACACAGAAATCAGCACTCAAATAGCAAACATTCGGAACACACTGTCTGATCGTGTTCCTTTTGAGAAAGCATTTCAAAAACTCATATACATCCGAAAGTCATTCCAAATGTGCTTGTTTTGTCAACAGCTGAGCAACAGAGGATTGTATCACATTCATAACAACGTTTATGATCTGCATATTCTGGTCAGTTATACTGATAAGGCATCTATCTCTCTTTTGGAACACCAAAACCTGTTATCTTGTGCAAATTAGGCCCTTTTAGAAAGTTCAGGGTAAATCCCATTCGTCTGTTGTGAAACGTTTTCCAGGGGAACGGATGAACAATCTGGTGGCTTTGACTCTGTCACTCTTTTCCTCCAATGTCGTGGTGTGCGTAATCTGCTTACAAATGTTTGTTATAATCGTTTTACTATTTTGTTTCATAATGGAGGAGAGGTATATTACTTCCATCATCACATCAGAGACGTTTCGGAACCCCCTGAAATTGTCCTGTCTGGTTGTCGTGCTCTCGGCCTCCTATCAACATTCCCTTCTAACCCTTTTTGGCATTCAATGATGAACACACACCAATTTCAACAGTAAATACGCATCACTCATTGCAAACATGCACTCATTAAAACCAGATTCCTTCATTCATGGCACATGTCGTCTTCTTCCAAAGTCTGTGATGGAACTGGAAGAACAGAAAGATTCTGTTCTCGAGGCTTTAATTTGGAAAGCGATAACGATGTAATGACGCAGCACATTTTGGAGCATGTAGATTCGTTTTAACCAGTTTGCCTGGTGGCATTCATGGGAGCCAAACACCATCATCTCATCCTGAAGGTCATTCTGTCATTCCTCACAACAAAGTACTCCAAGCCATATGTGCACAGTGTGATCACATAAGGCATTCAAAACTATCAGCATCTGTGTACATCACTGAATCTACAATCATGTTCATATTCAATCAGGTTCTGCAAGGGCTCCAAGAAATGTCACCGGATCATTTTTTAAAGTTAAAACGTGCCGCCAAACAAAACTCCATGCAAGTATTCCTTCCAAAACAGGTTACGTGCAATCAAAACAAAAAATAGCGGCGTTGGCCCAAAAGGCACAAGAAAAAAGGGCCTGCAAAAACTATCTGAACAGAAATGCGAGAACAGCGTCGTTCAAGATAATCTACCACGGCTTCTGGCAAACAGAAAAGGTGGATGATAATTTATTAAAAGAGAATAAGGATGCCATCGCCAGTCAATTAAGTTTTAAAACAAATTCCTTCCAACAAATCGTTGTATCACGTCACAAGGAACAAGTCACCATTTTCACTCTGCCAGCACATTTCCAACCTTAAAATTCTCATAACTGAAGCACATAAATGATCATTATCATGACCATCACTCTCAACTCCTCAAAATCGTTTAGTCACCGTCAAACATCGTTTTCAAGAAGCTTCATCTGAAGCCTGTTACGAAGGGAGAGTCGAGTCACACGTTCCAGGCTTCCCGCATTGTTCGATATAGTTTACACAAATGGACGATCCACCCATAGTATATACTTATGAACTGATGGAGGACTTGGCCAATTGAGATCTAGAAATATTTGTAAGCCTTGTAATTATTTTCCATTTTGGAACGACATGTCCCTGCTGCTACATTTTGGAAATGCTTGTTTGGTTAATGTGAATTTCGGTCACGGTCACGGTCACGGGTTTCTCATAATAAGTATGAGAAGAATTCTTCTTAAACTGTCACTCGTCCCTTTCATGTAACATATACCACTTACCACAGGTTGTCCGACGACAGATTAATAACAAAAAATTAAACAAGATTTAACTGTAAGGTGAAGGTCGATTGTAATTCTGTGAAGCTGTGTAGAGATATCGTGAGACTTTAGTCTTCAAAGCAGTTGGGCAACCTTTAACGAAGGGAAGGTCGTCCAATCACGTCCTTATACCAAATTGGTTAAATGGTTCCTCGGTCGAAGGAAGGGCACGTGATTCCTGCATACTCTACACAGCTTCACAGAAATACAATCAACCTTCACCTTACAGGGAAGGCTTGTTTAATTTTTACATTCTGTTTCGCTGTTGTGAGTACTTCAGTCACGTGAGATTTCAAAGTGTCGTCCACAAGCTCCTTACAAGCTACACAAAAAGAACTTCCACTTCAAACTGAATTATTTATTCAAGATCATGTATGCTGTAAACAATCTGAAAATTGTCCTGTAGGGATCGGGACATAACGTTGACACGCCTGGACGAAACGGTGACACGAATTGGTCAAATCGGCGACACAAAATACAAAGGGTCGCAAAGAGGCAATAACCAAAACGGTGACAAGATAAAATTGGTCAAAACGGTGACATCTATAATGATGTAGTGAGTGGTAGTAGCTTTGTGTTTATAATTAATAAAGCAGTTTTATCAACTGGATAATCTTTGTTGTTGTAGTGAGTAGTAGTAGCTTTGTGTTTTGAATCATAAAGTAGTTTACATTCAGGTGAACGGCCAGCGACACCTCGTCTTGCTCACTGATCTTCAGCTGGAGCATTTGAGCGTGAGTCGTCAGTGGTTTGTAGATGGGACCTTTAAAGTTGTTAGAGGTCCCTTCTACCAGCTATGGACGATTCATGCCTTTGTTCGCTCAGATCAAAGCATAAAGATGATGCCGCTAGCGTTCCTCCTGATGTCTAGCCATAAAACTCGCGACTATGTCAAAGTACTGAGAGTCCTGAGTGAGCTGCTGTCGCCGCCACTGGAGACTCAAAGGTTCGTCGTTTCATAGGAAAACTTCTGTCAATACCCTTTCTTCCACACAAGGAGATATCTACCATGCACGCAAAGATCGACCAGCGTGTTCCAGAGACCGGGCAATTACGTCGTCTCTTCGACTATGTAAGAAATCATCACCAACTCTATGTTCCCACCACGGTAAGTGTATTTACATGTTGATTGATGTTGTCACCTGTTATGCTCCCACTTTGCTATACGTCTATGTGGAGACACGTAATGATAAAATAAACATAATAGATATATAATTGGAAAATGCAAAAGGTTCAGACGTAGGGTCTTGATATAGTTGAAGAAAATAATACTTTAATTTAATCCAGCATATTCCCTCTATATGCATCTGGACTTTATTATCTATAACTTGTGTTTTCCAGAGCCTGGAGCGTGTACAACATTTCAACGAGAACCAATAACCACGTTGAAGGGTGGAACCGTCGACTGAACCACATTTGCCAGGGAACGCCCCTTGGGATATATCGCCTAATTCCAACCCTGCACGACGAGGTCAAATTACTCCCGGTCATCGTGAACATGCTGAGAGCAAATCAAATCAGTACCCACACAAAGAAACAGGCAGTACAGCGACATAAGGAAGTCTTCAATGCGTGTGATTCACACAAGAGAGGGGAACTGTCGTCCAGTCAGTTACTGAGTCTCTGCTCCTCCTTCCATGGACCAGATGTTCGTTGACATGTTAGAGCTCGTATGCATGCTTGAAAACCTCAGCTGGAGTGTATGCTTGCCAACTTGTGTTTTAACCCGGTGTGATTAAAACGTCTCATTTTTAAAACTTTGTTGCGTCCTCTTATTCTTCTCGGATCATACCTGGGTCATTCTACCAAAATTGGAAAAAATGCAAAGGCCCAAATGTTCTGCATGCCACCGTCGACGCACTCAATAATCGAAGATACGCGCGCAAAGTTATGTGTGTATAAATTAACAGTCGGTATGTACCTTGTGATGGACAGAAACGTACACACATCAGTCACCACCCAACGATATTGTCAGAGTGCATAATATTATAGAGTGCATAATACTTCAAGAGTTTGCGCTAAGCGAACACATTCCAAATGCTCTCGCTGTTTAGTTTCTTGTACATAATTGTTGTTAGATCGTCTTTATAAAATAGATTGATGAACATATCCAAACTGGTCTCGTCGTTCTGTCTTCGTCTATGTATATGTGAGAAGTGAGCTCTTAACTAAAACAGAGCAAAACAGCGCTATCTCATTTGGTGGAGAATCCGGGTACAATCCCAGCCTCAGCCAAGCAAGCATCACCAAGAAGAAGAAACTTCAAAACCTTGTGTGAATTGAAGGATATTTGGCTGTTACTGAATCCAAGCATCGCCTTGTGAATAACGTCGGCAGTGTTATATTCGCTGTTCCTTCGCCATGAACCCCTGTCAGCCACTACAGAGAGCCGTTCGACCAGGAAGCCCCAAACATCCATTTAGAGATACGTCGGGAGTCGCTGAACGTCGACAAGGCGGTAAGTGGTTTAATTCTGACCATATAGGGCGTCATGGAAGGTTAAGTCGTTATTTCAGCAACCCGCAGTTTAAATGTTCTCCTTTTTTGTCTCATTTATGTATTGTGGCTACCTCAGTCCTAACAAATCCTTTAATTGGCATTCCCCATTTGAAAACTTTTGGACCACAACAAAACTGAAAAACAAATTTCCCGTAGTAACGCTAATAAGTCCGAGTATGAATTTCGGAAATGCTGTGCTCGTCAGCTGCCTTTTCAAAATGTAAGTACAAGTGCCTTCTCAAAAGTTGTAAATCGTTCAGACCCGCTACAAATTCAAATTCGAAATTCGAAACGTATCTCCGACGTATTGGCTCTTGTCAAAATCAAATCGCAACTTGAAGTTATGAAAATAAATTACACAATAGCGGTAAATGAAAGTGGTAATTGGTTTCACCAGAATCGTTCACTGAATTTTGAAATCGACATGTATAAATCGACCGTTGAAAGTAGGGATTGCCAAAAAAGTACGCTTCGCAATTAAGTCGTACATGTTAAGTCTCTTTCGGAATCAAACTCAAAGGAGGTCGCTTCTCTGAAGTCTCGTTTGGATCATTTGCAAAAACAAAATTCAACATCAAATTGGTCAAATTATTCTCCAGGCAGTAAACCATCCGGGAAGCAGGGTAAACATCGTGCACAGTATCAAAATTATTCACATAACCAGTCAAACGGTCCAGTCCCTTCCCACCATCGTTATTACTTTGCTTCTAACCGTTAAAACCATCCATGACACTCACTAAGGTTGGAGACCACTGATCCTTACTGATTGCGTCACCGCTATTTCAACGGAAGTCTCGTCAACTGGAACCTATACAGAGCAAGTGATAACGTCAATAAGCGAATACTAAGATCTTCCAACAACCGGAATTAATTTGGGAAGACAACGGACTGTGACCTGAGGACAGGTCATTTCTTCAGGCCGGAAGGAATTGTGACAGTGCATAATTGTGTAAAATAACTCTACACTAACTGAAGTCTGCCAACTTTCAAAATGCTTAGTTATTAACAATAACTTATTCAACTGGACTATAGTGTTAATGAATAAAGCATTATACCGACAAGCCTCAAGACATGCATTCACATGTCACTTGTGACTGGACTCTTAAGTAATTCAGCTGTCTACCGGCCGTTCACAAGAAACAATGACTTTCCCCTAGTTGTGTTTTAATATGCTTAAATTTTGATATTCTTGGTAATCCCTTTCCTCTATAAAAACACATTGTTCTATGTCAAAGCAAGAGTTCATCTTCAGGATTTTGTTAAGCGAACACATTCCGAATGCTCTCGCTGTTTCGTCTCTTCTACATAATTGTTGTTGGATCGTCTTTATAAAATATATTGATGAACATATCCTAACTGGTCTCGTCGTTCTGTCTTCGTCTATGTGAGAAGTGAGCTCTTAACTAAAACAGAGCAAAACAGCGCTATTTCAATATTATAACAATTTAACAAAATAAATGTAGCCAAAAGTGCGTAATCTATGGAACAATTATTTATGGGTCATTAAGTACGAGTGTTTAATGTTACCCATGCTCAAAGTTGGGGTCAGTGAATCCTTTTTATGTATTGCTGAAAGTTTAATTAAGATATTCATATCAATTGAAAATTCGGTCAGATTTGTGATGGAATCTGTATTGTAAAACGTTCCGTTAAGCATGTAATCTACGTGATCGCTGCTATTGTCAGCTATTCTTATAGTCAATTTTTTAAACAAAGTCTACGTAATCTACGTTATCTATTTTACAAAACTAAAAAAAAATCCCTTGGGGCCGAACTCCGGATATGAAATAAATGTATTTGTCAGTTACATATGATAGAAGGTTAACTAGAAATGACGTCTTTCGTGCATCCGGTTACATGATTTGAGACAAGGTGCACCAACAATGTGTGCAAAATCCAATTCAACTCAATCCGACCATAGGGTCTTTCAGCAGACAGAAAAGAGGTAAGCAGGATTTATGATATTAACTAACTGTAATCAATATGAAAAGGGTTTTAATGTTTTTTTGTTTTTTTTAAACAATATTTATTCATATAATTCTTCCAGGATCGGCGAACAGACAACTTAATGTCTATATGAACAGAACATATATTACAACACAAAAATAACTTTCACTGTATATACACATTGGACAACAACGTATCAACTTGTATACATACATACATACACACACCTACTTATATGCACGCACGCACTCACATACATACATACATACATACATACAATTGCACGCACCCACGTACACACGGTGCATTCTGGCAGGAGTTCAGCAAAACTGTACGCGTTTACAAAATTGAAATGATTAGGCGGCTGTTTGTAAATAGTTATTCTTTTTCATTTGGCTTGCTTACGGAAGTCTATTGGTATTTTGAAGGAAATTGTGAAAGGATTGGAAAATAGTTTTAGTTTTAGAATTGTATTTCCAAACAGAATATCATTTAAAGGAATATTATTGATAAAGAAATATTCATTTTGTCGCGCTGCTGTGTACAAGGGGCAGGCAACGATAAAGTGGTAATTGTCTTCATATGGTTGTCCACAAGGGCAAGACCCATCAGACTGGATGTGTCGAAGATACCTATGTGCGTTTAGATCAGAATGTTCTAGTCTGAGACGACAATGAATTATTTGAATTTTCCTAGTCCCTATAAGGTAATAGTCGGGCACGAATGAGTCGGACTGAGATAGAGCTCTTTTGAAGGATGAAACACTAGGTAACTTAGCTATATTTTCAGGGAGTTCATTCCACAGTTTGATCGTAGATGGAAGAAAAGAATCTGCATATAATTGTGTTCGGGAAAATAGGGTTTTCAGTTTTTGGGCATTACGTATATCGTAATCAATAGTAGCAGCTACCCTTCGAGGTATGAGAGCAGACAGATAAGGGGGAACTAACTGATTGTACATCTTATAAAATGTTATTAGTTTGTGACGACGTCTTCTCTCAGAAAGAAGTATAGATCCAGATTCTGTATACAGTTTTGCATGTGACATACCCCTAACACATCCAGTAATAGTTCTTAAGCAGTCCAGGTGTAGTTGTTCTAATTGTTGTGCAAGGGCTTGTGACAGGTTGTCCCAGATTATGTCGCAGTAGTCAAAGTGTGGTAATATAAAAGAAGTGAACATAATTTGTAAGGATTTTCTGTTTAATCTAAATTTTAAACTACGAAAGTAATTGACCATTGGTCTGAGTTTGTTCAAGAGATTTGCAATGTGATTATCCCATTTTCCATTACTCTGAAATATTAACCCGAGGTGTTGATGACTGGAGACTTCTTTGATTGGGCAATTACCCAGGAATAAAGTAGGATTGTGTAGTGGTGTTTGTTTCCTGGTGAAGTTAATTTTTTTTGTTTGTTAAGGAAGTTAAGGGATTCGCATTGATTGTTAAGTGGATCCGTCTGAATATGTATATATTGTAACCTATGTTTATCGTTCTCAATGTTGTTTTTTCAAAAGAAGCATTGAATTTGACCACGTATCCATCCATACCATGAAGGTCGTGTACAAGAATGTCAGGTGTGACGATGCGTTCTTAAATGTACATCTCAGAATTCCCTTCCTGGAAATGAAACAAAAATAATGTGAGAGCTTCAATAACATTTTGCCTATAAGGAGAGTGTACGTTTCCGACATTATTCACTGAACATATAAACGTGCTCACGTATCTTTTCAGACTCTTTGCTAACCCGTTCTACTGTGGGGTCCTGACATCAGAGTCTGTACTGCTGAACAGAAGACGCCATCGAGAAGAGGTGGCATGTTTTGAAGATGCAACCCGAACTGGAAGATATTTTATCGTGGATCCAAAACCGCGAGATGCACACTTCGAAGAAATGACAAAGAAAGATAATAAAAACAAACCTGCTCATGATGTTCCTTTTATCTACGCATGCGCCACAATGTGGCATGAACTTCCGATAGAGATAACCCAGTTGCTAAAGTCGCTATTCAGGTGAGAGAAGCCGTACGTTTGCACTACTGTTGCTGATATTAACGGAACGATGCTATTAAGGAGCGACCATTTAATTGTAAGGGGAGGGGGGGGGCTAGAAGATTTTGAGAATAAAGTCTGCAGACACTGTTGGAGGAAATAAATAAATTGCATGAGTCAAGAGTAAAATGTAAATAGATTGCAGAGATAAAATTAAATGCCTTTTTAAAAACGTATTTCAATTAATAATTAAAAAATTTATCATGACAACTATTCCAATTAGCTTACTCTTGTAACTCCTTTTTACATTCCTGTAATAAACATAAAGCGTAGCCTGAAAAAATGATAATATCGGAAAATATATAGTTTGTTTAAAATTATCGAAGAAACAATAAATTGTTGTTTAATGGCATAAGGTTACAAATGGTTTGCACAAGAAACATCTTCCTGTCTCCTCTCCGTTGCATTTATTTGCTAAATCGCGAAAATGGATTTTAAAGTTTCTGCACGATTTTAAACAAAATCATGTTGTAATAATATATGTTTGTTTGTCACTAAGGTTACTTATTAAATGTATAATACAAAACTTGTTACATACTTTATGAGCTGTAGCTGGGGTTGGGGACAACGTAGAATGTTGCGGTTTGTTTTGATTTGAAGAGAAATGTATCTGGAAGCAGTGGATACTATACTGCTCACACAAAGTAGGGGATATTGAACAATATTTCACTATAGTTTGGTTTGATGCCAGGAATATGACAAAACAGTATATAAAGCATGCAGATAAAAACATGTTTAGATTATGCACACACAATTTGGCGCCAAAACGCATCAGTACGTGAACAAGGTGTGCACCCGACCCCACCAGGGGTTGCAAATCACTTTTACACTGGTCATGTAAGGTGTGCAGCACTCATAGAACGTGTTTTTCATGCTCTTAGGAAACATACAAGCACCAAAAACTGTGTTACACTGTCATTCGTGAACAGAAAACCATGCGTAAAATAACTGTTGAAGAGCGATTTCGGGCGATTGGAATGCTTCAGGCTGAGCGACCACAGGCTCATGTCGCACGACAGGTGGGTGTTGGGTGTTCTCAGTCAGTAATCAGCAGGCTTTCCCAGCGTCTCCGTACAACTGGAAGAGTGCAGGATAGGACATGAAGGACCAGACGTCAAGACCGATTCATCATCTCCACAGCCTTAAGGAATCGTCATCTCAATGCCAAACAGATCTAGCATCAAGTTCAGTAGGCATCGGGGATCAGAGTCGGCACGCAGAGATTCCAAAATCGCCTCGATAGACCCGCCTTGCACGCCTGCAGACTTCGTGTTACCGATGAAAGCCAGATACCGTAGAGCTCGAATGGAATGGTCTCGCCAACATGGGCTAATGTCTTGTTCAGTGACGAGTCCAGGTTCCTTTTGAACTTCAATGACGGCCGTATGAGGGTGTGGAGGCGACAGGAAGAACGTCATCAAAACGCTGCTATGATGACTCATGATCGCTATGGACAGGGGTCCGTTATGGTTTGGGCTTGGATATCCACGACTGGTCGTACAGATCTACAGGTTTGTGAGGGGCAAGTGACAGGTGTCTACTACAGAGACAACATTATTGACCAGCACGTCCTGTCCTTTGTTCGCCATCATGGAGCTGGATTCATCTTACAGGGTGATAACGCCAGAGCTCAACGTGCTGGCGTTGTTAGAAATCACCTTCAACGGCATCAAATTCATACCTTACCGTAGTCAGCGGTGTTCCCCGACCTCTCACCTATTGAACATGTGTGGGATATATTTGGGAGACGGATCAAGAACCGGCAGCAAGCACCCAGGACCGTAGCAGGATTGGTTGAGGCACTACAACAGGAGTGGCGTCGAATTCCCCAGGAACAGATCTGTCGCCTTATCAGGAGCATGCGTAGACGCTGTACTGCTTGCATCGCAGTTCGAGGTGGTCCAACCCGTTATTGAGGTCATGTGATTTTGGTGATTCTACCCCATGCCTAAACACAATCTTCTGCAAAACTCAAACTCGGACTCTGCCAATAACCTGGTCAGTGTACACGATTACAGCTATCGTCCCCTGTAATTATGTGAATAAGTCTTGATAGTATAACCGCTTTAATTATGTTTATTATCAGTATCAAATATCCCCTACTTTGTGTGATTAGTATATAAATTAGTTCGCGCAGCACAATAATCGGCCTGTTGTCAATGTAAACATCCGTATCTTGAACTTCAGGGGAGCTAACTGTGGTCCGAGGCCGTATCTTGTATAAGTATAGTACATTAAATGACATAAAAGTCTGATTGGATGTAACATATGCAAAAATACTAGTGTTTACCGAGGTAAACTTTGGGAGTCTTAAATGGCCGTAGATGTGTTCTGGGCGACTTCCAAGGACGAAATTGGAGGGGAGGTAGTGTCATTTCTTACCTCGCAAAAAGTGCGGAGACTCAAGCTTCCCATCTCCACCTCCGCAATACTACAGTGATGAAGTCCAGATATGAATTAAAAATTGAAGTGGAGTCCGGAGGCATTCTTGCACCGTGGGATGCATAATAATAATAATAATATATGTCAGAATTATTATAAACTGAACAAAAATTGTATATATCTTTGCAAACTATCTATTTTTCTTCTGACGTAAAAAAAGGAAGAAAAAAAAAGAAAACAAACCCAACCAAAATGAAACGGTCAGGAGTGACTTAACCAGGACATTAAAGAAGTCCTACACAGTTTGAGAATTATATGAAACTCCAACTCAGGCAAAACCACGGATGGTGATTTCAATTTCAATTTCGGGGCTGGTGAAAACTATAGGACCCACCCCAAAGGGATATTGGTGTATAATGGGTAAGTGGTGCCAGCAGACAGTGGGTAGTACTTCACTTCTCACCTCGCAAGTCTATCATTTTTTTTTTACAGACTGCTTAATACAACCAGTCTTAGATTCAGTCATTTTTAAAATCAGTGTATCAAACATTTATCCAACACGATCGTCAATACAGCTTCTAAAATAATCGGAATCAACATGCCCCCTCTTGACGGTCTTTTTCATCAACCACTGGCCAAACGGGCCGCTTCAATCGTACAGTGCCTTGAAATCATGCACCACACGTTTTTATAACAGTTTCATCCTCAGACCTAGTCTGTCGCCCAGACCCTAAAGCATACCAAGATAATGGAGCCTGCCCAAGTCTAGATATTTAGCAAGTCTAGAGATTTTCGTATTTTTATATTTTTGTGGATTAATATTTCTGGGACTAAATGTTAGTCACCCTCAGACCGTGAAAGCGTGGTCAAAACCGTAGTATGCTCATACATTTGTTTGCCTTCGTTGTTTCCGTTCTAAGTTCCACTTCTCTGAAATCTATGAAAACTTTATGTACAAGATATAACTTTTTTGTAATCTCAAACACATAATAACCTCAGATTGAATTAGGTGTGTGTGAGGCAGTGTGTGTTTGAGCGTGTAATTGGTGTCGGGTGACTGAGTCAGTAATGTCACGATCTTATCCTTCTCTGTACTAAGTACTTTTGTACTCCTAACTGGTATGACTCGTTTTAGTAGGATATGTCGTGTGTATGTGCTTGTGTGTATGTGCGTGCGCGTGTGTGGGGTGTGTGCGCGTGTGTGTATGTGATGCCAACACCAGCCACATTCTTATGCTTATTGTATCCTTTGTAATCAACTGGCAATAAAGTATTTAAACCTCTTTAATCTGCTTCCCTCTGGACGCGGCTACAGTGCCTTGAAATCATGCACCACACGTTTTTATAACAGTTTCACCCTCAGACCTAGTCTGTCGCCCATACCCTAAAGCATACAAAGATAATGGAGCCTGCCCAAGTCCAGATATTTAGCAAGTCTAGATATTTTAGTATTTTAATATTTTTGTAGATTAATATTTCTGGGACTAAAATGTTAGTCTACCCCAGACCGTGAAAGCGCTGTCAAAACCGTAGTATGCTCATACATTTACACTTGCCTTCGTTGTTTCCGTTCTAAGTTTCACTTCTCTGAAATCTATAGAAACTTTTTGTACATGATATAACTTTTTGTAATCTCATACACAGATAATAACCTCAGATTGAATTAGGTGTGTGTGAGGGAGTGTGCGTGTGTGTGCGTGTTATTGGTGTCGGGTGACTGAGTCAGTAATGTCACGATCTTATCTTTCTCTGTTCTCCGTACTTTTGTACTCCTAACTGGTGTGAATCGTTTCAGTACGTGGGATATGTCGTGTGTACATGTATGTGCGTGCACATATGTGTATGTGATGCTGACAACAACCAAATTCTGATGCTTATTGTATCCTTTGTAATCAAATGACAATAAAGTGTTCTTATCTTATCTTATCTTTGCTAATGGCTCAAAGCAATCCAAAGGTGATTTAAGAACTATGTGAGGTGTGTTTGATGATGTACATGTAGCTCAGAGGGAAAAGGCAATGTTAAGACTTTACGAGCAACTTAATTAGCGCTAAGATTGCTTTGTGGAGCAAGGTTCCTCAAGCAAATCTTAGCTTAGCTCTCCCCGGGGCTTTTAAAATAAGCTGGACCAATCTTTACTCGCGTTCCACAAAACAGTATGAGAATCTTCCAAACCTCACCAGAACAAAGGGAGACCAGCTAAGGGACATAATTTCTTTGTATTTCGCTGAACATGGCGGCCCTAGGCAAACGAAGTCAGTATGTTCTAGTACATTTTGGAATGTTTCCAGGTATAAAATGGGTCAGGTAATATTTGGAGCGACGTGAAATATCATGGAGAAATGAGTGTATGTTGTGTCAAGCCCTTGTTCATGACATATCGTCTTTCATAGGTGGTGATTCTTTGATAATCTTAGGTCACGTTAAACTCACGACCTGTTGTTCACCTTCGATTCGAGGAGCGTTCTGCGCTGCAGCCGGGGTTTGGGACAATTTAGAATGTTGCGGTTTGTTTTGATTTAAAGAGAAATGTATGTTGAAGCAGTGGGTAATACACATAATCAAGTATATTGACTTGTGACTTGGCTTTCACGTTTTTCCGAAAGCAGTGTCCGTTTGCCAGCTCGGGAAAGTTGTTCTCCTTTTATATTATATTATACCATAGTATAATACGAGAATATAGAACGAGCTAATTCCGCTGAACCATTTTAATTTCTGGGTAGTTTTAGGCTGAAAAGTTATGGAAATGAAAAGTAAATTTAGCAACAGATAATTTTCAATTTTTTTCATAAATCATTCAGTGGTTCGAACCCCTGTGAACAATTATACATGTATGTAACCTGCACTGAAGGACATTTTGCAAACGTCTCTGAGAAAATTCTGCGTTACTAACATTTTCTTCAAATATTAACAAGAAGACATTGTCGTCAATATCCCCCACTATGCATACATTTTTCTTCTTTCTTTTTTTTACATTTGGGAGACGACAAATATCTACCGCAAACCAAATAACATGTTCAAGTCAAGCTTGAAAGAAGTCAAATTTTCGTGCATGTTTTCATACTATAAGGAAACATATTAATGTTAAACATCCAACGGACATAATATGAGATTAATGCAAAAGACCCGGTATGAAACATAAGTATATTAACAAAATCATACCTGTAGCAGAGGTATGTCTGGGAGATAATCGAGCCAGGAATGAGCTCAATGGAGAGGGAAGCAGCCACCAATGAGCTGGTGGTCAGTGAAGTACGTAAGAGCAATCAAGGGCTATAACTCTGTAAATAATTCACCCGAGGCGCTAATTTACGAATTCAATCAACATCAACATACTGGCAAAGTGTGTGACAAATTTCATTGATGTAGCTACAATACTTTCTGAGAAAAGCTGTCTAGAGTACAAGTGTAACGGACGAAAAGACGGAATAACGGACGGACGGATGGACGGACGAACTCGATTCCAATATTCCCCGCAACCACTTCGTGGCGGGGAATAAAAATGTATCTATAAATGAAATATCTTCTTCATTGCCGTACTGTACTGCGGTGATATCTATAGGTTGCTACATATGGTAAATATATTGGAGTACAGCCTTAAAGCAAGGCTACATGTGCTCATATACATGTTTAGTTCACTTCTTGTAATCGGTTACGTGTTGCATCGGTTACAATGTCCTGTCAAGGCAAGAACTCGTGACGTCTAATGTTCTACTTGAAACATATTCAAATATTTACCGACTGTATAACAATGTCGTTTCTCATTTTAACATATTAATCGCTCTGCGTGCGCATATGTTTGAAGTACTGAAAAAGTAAAACAAACACTGCAACAAATGCAAACATATATCTATGGCACATTCACATTGTGATATATGCAAGCATAAGCTCGTACGAGCAGAAACATATTGCTCCTAGTGTTCCAGTTCATACAATAGATGCCGGCAGACAAGTCTCGTAAGGGTGCCTTCGAAACAGGATACTTTGTGTCATGGGGAATCAAATAATTTTGAGGTCAGGGCTAACATCAAATTTTAACAAATCCCGATACAAGTCTTCCCAGTGTACTTTGGCACCAAGTTTACGGGGCTGCAACTGCACATAGAACAACAGTTTTAGTTCAAGTCACCGGCCCATATACAATCACAACAAAAACATTTATTTACGTGTCCAGCAAGGTATGGAATTCAGTGGAAATTCAGTGCAATATGCTGCATCGAAATCATAAACTGCAAAACATGGCATAACACCCACAACAGACAGTACCGTAACTACATGATATAGGTTGTTTGCAAATCATTTAAGTTATCTTAGTATTTAATAGGATACGTAAAGGGTCAGTACCCTTTATACACAAATGCTAAAATTTAATGTGGTCTAAACCATATGTTTCAACACTATAATATATTACATGATGTTTCAATACGTAAAAGGAGTTTCCGCAGTGAAATCGCTTTCTTTATAAATATTTGTAAATTTCTTATTACTTCTACATTTTTTGATGACATTAAAGTTACAAATGAAAACTTACTACGTTGATATTTCCTAGGTATAAA
>JAUELE010032296.1:0-16222 GCA_031471655.1 Diodora aspera
GACTTCATGCAGCGCCCTCTAGCGCGTCCATTGACTTCATGCAGCGCCCTCTAGCGCGTCCATTGACTTCATGCAGCGCCCTCTAGCGCGTCCATTGACTTCATGCAGCTGTGACCCGAGCAACAGATGGGCATCTAGTGACCAGACATTCTATATATGTAGACAGGGTCATTCCCACTCATCCTGCGCAATTAATCCAGATTAAGCACTGGGTGTTCAATAGTTCAACAGGAATGCAGTCTTATGCCTGTTAAACTCGACTCCCTCCCTTTTGCTGTATACCGTCACTGAGGTGTTTTTTGCCAATCCAGTCATAATACATATTATATTAAACAATGAACAGCTGATGAATGATTTAACTATTTGTTGACATCCGAGGCCTAGAAATTATTTATCATTTAGATGACTAAATTTGTCATTGATTTTCACAATGTGTGGACAATTCCAACATTTGGAATTAACAGTAACAATTTACTCTTGAAATGTCATACCTACCGAGCATTTGGAGACTTGTTTTTGATTTTTATGAGCTCGAATTCAGAATCGTACACCATCAAGTCTACACTTTTCGCTGCCGCATATTTGATATACTCGGTTCTTTTTACTGCGTGAGAGAATACGATACGTGATGGATCCACACCAAGCTGCAGCACTGATTCTATCTCGGCCTGTAATTACATAATTACGTAACCATGTCAATGTGTGTCAACATCTAAACATTACAAATGGGAGCCACAGCTAAAAAAAAAGATTTTACAGAACGTTTACTATGATTGGATAGTTTGTGGCTTTGCTACTGTACATAATTATTGTAACAGCAGAAATTTTGGCTGGAGTTTTTCCGATCTCCCCACCACAGACCAACTTTAGTTTGCCCAGGTTCGTGTGCCCGACAATGCATCAACCCGCCATGTCCATGTGTCAATCTGTATCGTTACTATTGTCATTCGGAGTATCTACTAGTGCAATTAAAATTTAATATAAATGTCTTGTGTATAAGAAAATCACAAACACTTGAGCTCAACACCCAGGACATGCCGATGGGACCGGCGACAGGACCCACATACACACACACACAGACACACAGACACACAGACATATACACTCACATTTGAAGTGCAGCCGTCCCTCAACTAATCCGGAGTTACTACTCCACCTCCCATATGTAGTTTCGTACCCCAAGTAATAAAACCCGCACATGTAGTAATTACTTCGGGTGTACAATCATACAAGTTACTCGGAGTGTCGCTCCATTTTTTACGCAACTACCTTCCAAGTAGATGTGTAGTGTAAACGCAAAGTGATGTCGATCCGGAGTAGTTTCTTCGGGATCAAATACCGAAGTACATGTGCTCCACCACTGTTTTATGTGTGAAAACAGTATTACAGGCGCATTGCATCATGACAATGATATTGCAGTTGTTCCAAATATATATCACTCACCTTGCTGGCACAATCAAATGAAGCGCCAAGCTGAGCCATGGTTTTCAATAATATAGTGTCGTCATTGCACTTAACAGCTAGAATAGAAAGTTTCACATAACGATGAACTACCTGTCATTTTCGAAAATCATAATGATAGATATTAAAGTAACAGTGTTTTACAAATAAATACATATGTTGTACAATGAACAGAGAAAATGTGCAGTTGCATGAAAAGAAGGCTACGTTCATTGGTTATGTTTTATACTCATTGTACGTTTAGGTGTTTGTTCGTATTTCTAGCCATTTTTAAAATACAGATTTTAATAATGTCTTGTTTTCAGCAATTCGTTTCATAAAACGTCAATAATCAAACATCGTGTATCATCAATCACTGTGGATATTTCACCTAACTAATGCAACAACCATATGCTCCAAAAGTACCATATTACACATATTCTAATCAATAGTGACACTTTAATAATTGGGCTGAGTATGTGTCATACACTGAATCTGTTCCTCGGTCTGTCTTCAGTCAGGCCGCCCCAGGCTGCGATGTAAGTCGCAACAAGTGCATTCAGTTCGTCGATAATAAAGAAAATCTGTAACTATGTTGTTAATGTGTTGTTTTACTTCGTTATTGCTATCCTGCAATATACCTATTATCCTCGCATGCATTATTAAAGGTACACGCTTACAGTGTACTTTCGTGTTCTGGATGACGATGTGCGAGAGTGAATGCTGATGCCATGAACATGGCTCTCTCGACATACAACACACAAACTTTCACAAAATTGTGATTACTGATGAATAGTTGTAAACTCATACTATGTATTTGCAAAATGACGTTTAATTTCTTGATCATTTTGTGATAATTGAAAACGCAGATGAAGTAACCCGAAGAAGCTTCGATTGATGGCAGTCCGTTCGCAAGTACGAGTTAGTTGCATGTTGGTAACCCCGCGACTGTCTGCACATGAATATTTGCTGATTGGGTTTGTTGATTCAGAGTCTGGTTTTCGTGTGTAACTGCACAGCTGTGACATCTATTTCATCTATCAAAATTTCTATCAAAATTAATGTCATACTGTTTGATATTCATTTTCAGTTTCATAACAGCTTTTTTTATAAAAACCATAAAGATGTTTGTACATTCAATATGACACAGCAATGCGTGAATGCAGTTGCGTGTATTAATTTGCCTGAGAAATGTATCCATGCCTGTCTACTCTAACTAGGTATTGAGTTATACCGCCCTCGCAAGTACGTTTAAGTCAGAGGCAACTTGTCGATCAGCTGGCATTCTTATAGATTGTCGTAGAAAGGTTCTACTCGAGGCAGCGCTCTACTCCATCTTTAAAGCTTCTCAATATCAACAAGTAATATACGTCTTCGAATACGGATCATTTATGAAGTACGAGCAGGGTCATATATCCAAGAATGAAAAACAAGCAACTTGTCGACCAACTGACAGTGTAATACTTTACCGTAGAAAGGTTCTACTCGCGGCAGCGCTCTCTTCCATCTTTCCAACTTTCTACATACATCGTTGAGATCAAAAACAAGAAACGAATCTTGGAAACAATGATCCTGAAATAAACAGTTAAGGCAGTTAAGGTAAAATTCATTTTAAACCAAATAAAGCAATTACCATCATCTTCGTTCAAAGCCCTAAATTTGATGATTAATGTTACTCAGCTAAGCATGTTGGCCATAGCTTACATAATTAGCAAGAAGATATCCGAAATGAGTATGAAGCTGCAACCAAACCATGTAGCTGAGCTGTTTGGTGTTACACGGGAAATGTGAAGCCTTTCCATTCGAGGTTCAGATGAATATTTTACTTACAGTAGGTTTTTTAGAATTCACATAACCAAAGGCCGAAACTATAATGCAAATGTTGAAAATAAAGCACCTAAAAGACGCAAGCCCCTATTCGGATCATGAAATTGAAATATTGAGATATGTAAATCCGTATTCTACAATAACTTTCCGGTTTAGAGGTGATCGAATCCTCAACAACCGCTGCTAAATAACAATGGGTCTATTCACAAGAGTAAGAATACAATTCGTCTTCGGCTGCAAATGCCAGTATTCTGTAATTTTGAAATCAATGGTGGTCAACTCTCAGAAAACACCCCTTTTACTATTCACAGTATTCACGCCGCTACATTTACAGCTCGGTTTAAAGTGAATTTAGCGGCGTTCAAACCACCGGTAACCGTTTCCCGCATGAACACATAATATGATTATGTCCTAATTACTGCCTTTGAATCTCGGAAAAACATATTTAAAATGTTTAAACTAAATAGGCCCACCTATGCAAATTCAACAACATAAAGATGTAAACTAAAGCAACAGTCGAGAAGGAAACATATAAACTGACTGAAAGACATCCCTCTTTTCACGATTTCAACAGTCCTTTAAACAGGTGTCTTTCACGACTGGTCGATTACCAAATTGATAGCAAATCTATTAAGATGTAGTTTGTGAATAATTATTAGAAATTGTCGGTTTGAAATTTGTATTTTTTGGATGCATTATTAATGGAAAGATTGAATACACACCTTTGACCTCTCTGTGTCGATGATGTGACGAATAGATGTTGGAAGATCAGTGTCACTGGTAAGTATGGCAACTTGCTCCATTTTGTGGCAAGGTTTTACCAATGATTCACGACTCCTTCATACAAGGTTTACTGACCGCAAGCTGTAAAGTTAAGATAAATGTCTATACTCTATTTCATGTATCTTTGCTTTAGCTTTCTATCAGATTAGTGTGTTTGTAAACAAGCCGTATGTCCTTGTCACAAGCAGTCCATTAGATAGCCAGTGTTTGAGAAACCCAATTTTATAGATAACAGTAATCGGATTATT
The DNA here is from genome assembly GCA_031471655.1 of Diodora aspera. Taxonomy (NCBI): domain Eukaryota; kingdom Metazoa; phylum Mollusca; class Gastropoda; order Lepetellida; family Fissurellidae; genus Diodora; species Diodora aspera. Next base: position 4,299 of record JAUELE010032296.1, read on the forward strand.
AAGGTGACTTTGTCACAGTGGAATCCTGTCTTTCGGTTTGTGTTGTGGTCATTAAATAAACTATTGTAAAAATGGAATTTGTTTGTACAAGCTATAGTTATCAACCGGACACCGCCACAATTGCCATGATTGAAGACCTGGGAGAAACGTTTAGTCTATGTAGTGTGAATTCGTCCGTACTTAAATGAGTGTGATTATATTACTATGACTTTCTATCTGGTCTTTCACCTCTATTATGATATTAAGTAATGTTGACCTATACACTGAAATCCAAAAGAAACTACATAAGGTCGGTGCATTTACAAAACGTCGTAGGTCCACTTTGTAAAATGTTACAGGAGAAGGAAAAAAACTTTCCATTGTTTTTTATTACTTGTAATTTCAAGATAACACTTTATCAAACAACAAATTGACATAGGCTTTATCATAATTTGTCTCAGTGTTTATGCTACGTTGTCGGTTTCTATTATGAAACACACTTACGACAATTTGGAATTGAAAATTGTAGAAAACTTTTATCTGCGACATTTTGTAAATTATTATACACCAACACGCTCAGCGGCAATTAGAGTTTTAAAAATATCGATAGAAAGTTCATTTCATAATCAACATCTCATTTTCCTAGCGTACAGTTACAAAACAGGGATTAGTTTAAGAAGGCGCGAGGACGCCTGTTATAATTTGAAACGAAATCCAGAATCTATACATGAGCATGGTTAATCCATAAGCTGCTGAAGTAGCTGAAATTGTAAAATGCAGATTTTCATTCACATTACCTTGTGTTCCTTCAGCCGAATTCAGAATGATAAGAATGCCACTTAATTCTCGCTAGATCATCTCACGCGCTCGTTTACTGATACAAATGTGTGTCGAGTTGGATAATCTAAAGCAAGTGCGTTCAGGTCACGTTCTGACAACCCAGCCTTGACCCCCGTGTCATGAACTGTACTCAAACGCAACGCAAGTCCAGATAAATATGTACACGATATGTTATCTGTATGCATATATTTTTATGCCAAACGTTTTTAGATCAAAATTAATATTCCTGGACTTGCAAACAATATGAACGTTTCACCACGAGTCTTGAACATGTCAACATGAGCAGATAATCCGTCCCGCGATAAGGAGTTATCAGTACGGTGTATGTTCACCATTTGCATTCACAACAGAAAAAAACCTCCTGTACATCGAATGCATCAGACGTTTGATGAATGCCAATAGAATGCGTGCGAACTCCTGGACTGGCTGCCATTGTAGGCCTTGGACGCACTTGTTAAGTCTTCTGTGGAGGTCGTCCCACAACATTTAATGTTCAAGCGGGTTTAAATCGGGACTCATGGATGACCACGGCAAAACTGCTACAAAAAAACTGTTGTGTGTCCCTAGCAGTGTGTGGTCTTCCATTTTCCTGCCGGAAGGTGTGTTGTTGATGCCGATCGGAAAAAGGTCACACCATTGGGTCGTAGAGTCATTCTCAGTGAAACGGTACAATTGACAACAGAAATTGAAGAACAAATATTTAATGATAATCCAAACATTATCTATATTTTCAGAAACTACAACCTTAGAATGAACTATTACCATAATTTCAGCAATGAAAGTTAAGTAATAACTTCGTACAATGCATAATCGGTACCATTCAATTTGTCATTTACGTGACATTGATTTATCTGATCACTACTCCCTGAACAGTGATGCCAACGGTTTTTATTCTAAAAGCACAGCAAAGTTCAAATATAGAATGAATATCACGGGTTTTAGGGTGGATATATGGCACAATTGTACGTTTATTATGTACTGCTCGGCATTTTGATATAGATGCATACGAGTTCTCATTGAAGGCTTTATATATGTCCTTCTGGCAATATCTATTAATTAAAGAGAAAGGACTGAAGCATTAACTCTTCAAAAACCTCCAGGGTGTCAGAGAGATATTTAGGGCCGGTTCTAGGTACTTGAGAAAAGCAGATGGAGGCAATGTTGAAGTCAATGCAAGAAGTGAAAGGGAGCCAGTGCAAAGAAGAAGAATTGGTGTGATATGTTCTCGTTTCAACGACCTGTGTATTAGCCAGGCTGCCCAATGTTGGACTTTCTGTAATTGTTGGAGATGGCTTTTAGGGAGACCTGAAAGAAGTGAGACCTGAAAGAAGTGCGCTACAATAGTAAATCCTTGACAAAACAAATGAACAGACAAGTCTTTTTGTGGCATTAGTGGTTAAGAAGTGGTGAATAGAGCTAATTCTCCTGAGCTCGAGATTGCAGATTCAGCAGATATTTGTTGTCTGAAGGATAGAGAGTGATCAACATTACTCCGGGATTCCTGCATTCAACGGATGTAGGAATGTCGTTGTTAATTGAAACAGTTTTGGGAAGAACGCTGGATTTGTTGAGGTTTGGGGGAGAAGTAAACAGTACTTCAGTTTTGTCGTCGTTTAGTTGTAGTTTATTGCGAGTCATCCAGGTTTTCAGGTCGGAGATACAATTTCGTGTTGTATAAACAGCATTGTGAATATATATCTTGCAGGCTGCAGGACTGATATAGTTGAACATCATCAGCGAAGCTCTCGTACAATAGTGAGGATATTTGACACAAGTCGTGTATACATCATGAAAAGCCCAGGACCAAGAACGGATCTTTGTGGTACCCCAAGCTTAAGTAAAGTCGGTTTTGAAGAGATGCTATTTACAGAGACCTTCTGGGTGCAGGAAGAGAGATATGTTTGAAACTATTGGAGAGCTGAGTCACAGGTGGCAAAACAACATCGCTGCAAGCAACACTTATGTTGTTGAAATCGTTCTGCTGGTCATGGTGGAAGCAACACTTATGTTGTTGAAATCGTTCTGCTGGTCATGGTGGAAGCGACGCTTCTGTTCTTGAAATCGTTCTGCTGCTAATGGTGGAAGCAACACAGTGACAAGAGCCTCAAGCATGCATGCCAACATCATACGTGACACAGCAGGGCTTTCATCGTGTGACTTCTGTATGCTGGCGACACTATTTTGCTGACCGAAACTAAGGTTGATTTACAGCTGTCTCTGGATGTATTCGGAAATGATTATGATACGTGTAAGCTACACGTTAGCACAGATAAAACTAAAGGGATATTTTCTTCGACAAGACATGTTACAGAAGCTTATGATTTTACTCTTATAGGCTCCCTAATATCGACTGTTAGACATTACAATATTTTCAGGAATTGACATGTTTCATAGTACAGTAAACCGCCTTGGTGGTCCAGCCTGCAATGTGTGTTGTTTTGAAAACAATTTGTCGTCAGTTGGGAGTACCAATAGACTGTCAGCTCAAGTTATTTGACCAACGTATTCCTCCAATAATACTGTATGGTTCAGCCGTCTTAGCACTTGAGGAGCTTAATGTATTGGAACGAGCTCACATTAGATATTGTAATGATATTTGAAATGTAAAGAAACCTACTCCTGATTACATGGTCTACGGAGAGTTGGGAAGATGCTCATTAACTGTTTACCTAACATCATAACACCAGACGTGGTAGACAGCTTAAAAGAGCTCAGCGTTGACGTCGGCGTTTGCCAAGCATATCCCAGGCATGTTCGATGAACAAAAGATCAGGACTGAGTGCCAATGATGGCAACGTTGTGATGTCTCGGTGTTCAATGTACGCAACATTGCAGACACTGTTGGTCTAGCAACGCGAACACGAAACGAGGCCCAGTGGCACCATATTGTTGCAACGGTAGTACCGACCTATGATACGCCCATGGACAACATGTAGAGGTGTTTTGTAGGCCAGGGTGATATTCCGTCACGAACTCACCCCCAAAACGATCATGTTAAATAACGTTAACGTTATAGGACCGTTCATTCAGTCTTCGCCAGAGGCTGTCGTGTAAAGCACTTCAAATGATGTATGGAAACTGGCTGAACATTTGAACATAAAGACCAACCAGATTCATGTGAGCATCATACCGATATTTCTGCGCGGGATGTATGCGTTGTAGTGATTTTCTTTACACGAACATCCGAAATTGTTGTTTGTTGTTCAGTTATGTCTACATAATTGAATTTTAAACAAATGTAAAAATGAACTGGGATATACCCCCTACTTTTTTACAGACTGTATTTAGATCCTGTAGAATTGGAGTTCAACTTACTGTTGCATCAAACCCTTCGAGACAGGTGCTGGTAAATCCTCAACTAAACGTCGAATTTGAATCACCGATATATCCTGATATCTTCCTTGAGATTTCATTTCAAAAATGCAATTTAATTATTGGTTATGGAAACAATTATTCTCGCTGTGCGGTGCAATTGGTTTGCATCGATTTGGTGCATAGCTAAACAATTTGATTTAGAAATAATGAGTCATATCGATATCCTTTTTATTTTGGAATAAATAAATCACATGCACACACTGTAACTAATTATTTTGGACCTGTTTAACAGGTTAGCAACTAATGCAACATAAATACAACATGTATTTAATAAATAAATAATACTCTAGTGCCCTAGATGGCAAGTTGGTTTTTGTTGTCAAGTAATTTGACATTTTCTAATTTGACATGTCTGCATAGAATATGCAATGTATGCAGCATAGGCATTTTGGTTTTCTCGCATTGAAAAGAAGACTGTTGTAAAATGGGTATCTTCTCATCCTGAAATAAGCTTACCATACACATGCAGACAAAACCTTAATCAAATTATAGTTATATAATGAAAACAAGTTGAAATGTGTACATGTATATTATATTATTTATATTACAATTTAAACATCGTTTTTCAGAATATTGTTGACATTCAAACCGAGGATTGGTGCGATGACCATGGCCATCCAAAGAGACACAAGCCTAGCCCCTTGTTGGTGGATACATAAGCTGTAAAGGGGGGCCACATGTGCATCAGCCGAAATGATGATGGTGCTGATATGCTGCAGTACACAAGCTAGTGAATGTGTTCAAAGATCATTCCAGCTTCTTTTTACTTCTCGTAGCACTACTGTTCATTCCAGTCCCATGGTCTCACCCCTGGTCAGTGATTGTACTTATTATTTATCAGTTCAGATGTGAATATGGCTTGCAGTTTGACTGATGACACGATACCTTCATTTAGGGTTGGAGGTTTATCTTGGAATGAATGATTTTCATTTTATAATAAATCTATCTGTAGTAGAAATTAAAATTAATTATCAACATTTCATGAATTACCAAATATTTATATATACCTTTTCATGCAATTGTGCTTGTGTGGGCTTCCTGAAAGTTCAATTGCCATGCAGCCTTAAAGCCTCGTGAACTTTCTTGAATCCAATGTATTATGCATGGGGATACTTCTTGCAAATATCTCGTACAACACAAGCTGGAATGATCTTCCAAACACCTTTCATAGACTGGATATATATGCAAATTCCTCAGCCTTGAATATTTACAGCGCTGCATTTGTTGGCAAGCATTAATATCTTCATGTAATGGCTTTGGACTAAAATAAATGTGAACGTTAAATGATTGTTTTGCAAAAATGAACCGTGGTTTCAATATTCAAGAGCTTGGTATTACACCATGTAACCTACTCAAATTCACAAAATACAAAAAACAGGCATTTATACATGTAATAATAATCATTTATGATATGTCATAAATTTGGATTTGAACCCATAACCACCAAGGCTGGCAGATAACTGGTCCTACGTGTGTGTAAACGGGTGCTGATGGCAGCAAGTTTCAAAAAACTTTTGAAGGCCCGCCCCTTACGCCTTCTAACGTCACTTTAGGGGCGTGGTACAAATCAGTTACCACTTCGCACTCGTTACCTTCACAGTTGTCAATCAAACCATCGAAAGTGTGCAATAACCAGACATACCATTCGGAAACATATGTGGTAACTATAACTTATATTTGGGAAGAATGTAGCATATTCGTAGTCAAATGTTGCTAGTGGAACACTTTCAGTCACTGTGGCAACCAAATTTATCCAACCACAAGTTTACCGTGTGGCCTGGGCTTAACAAGCAACTAAGGACTCGACACAGCTGTTCCCTAAATTAATGATATACCAGCAAAGTGTATTTAATTTCTTGTTTCATTATTATTGATCGAGATACATGAACAGCACATATGTCAGGCAAGTGTGATTGACACACTGTAGCCGAACTTTTGCGAATATACTCATGCAAATCATTCTTATCACCCCGTATGATAGGACATACGTATTTGAAGAAGTGATCAAATACAGACAATAGTTTCTTACGTGAACCAAAAAGATTTAGGAAATCAAAAAAACAATATCAGTTACAATTCTAAGCTACAGGATCAAAGATCCATGAAGTTTCCCCATGATATCATTGCCATAAAACTGTTAAGACAATATAGAACTTCATATGGAGGGTGACAATAATAATTAGCATAAGCATATACTTGAGAAGCGGAGATATCGAAGAAGACAGTTATGTTTCTTTAAGGCTTGTGAGTATCTACAGTTTTAAAGTACTTTGGTATTTTGGGGGGTTTATGCTTGACAAAAACACATTAAGATTATTCGGCTCAAGAGATTGGCACACTCTGAGATCTTGTCAAATGAGAGAACAGTGAGTGAAGATTGACGCTTTGTACAGTATCTACGGGCAAAAAACACAAACATGTTCTTGTATAACTTTCTGTCTTCTAAGATGGATTTAATGTTGCATGAAAGCTTAATGTTTGAATCCATAGCAACACAACCGTATTGCTCTGTAAAGTCTGACAACAAATGAAACGTCATCCAAGTACTTTTTTCCATTTCTGTTTAGATTCATAAGCCAATTCCTTTGAGTACTTTGTTTCTACTGCATGTTTCAAATAATAAATTATTCTCAAGATGTGCTAAGACTGAATGAGTGTAAAGGGGGGTAAATTGTGTTCAATGCTGTGCAACGGCATTTCGTCAGAGAAAAAAACAGTAAAAAACCTTGACATTCTGCCAAAGCGTGAATCTTGAGGCGTTCTTGCCCGAATTTCGAGCGATTTTGTTGAGAAGGAATGCAAACAAATCAATGTCTAGTGCGGACAATGAGTGAGTTATTTGAGTAAATATAATTACCTCCTTTAAGCATCAATATAATAGGATTTTGCAATACTCTACTTTCAAGATCTACCACTGAGTTCAGTAACTAGATAAACACGCAGACAGAGTCAGCAATATCCCCCGCCTTGTGGCTGGCGATATTGGTATGAATGATCTATCTCATTTGGTTGTGACAAGGGATAATGAACTGCTGATAACCAGATGTTGCCATGTATGATGTTTATAGCTTTACTCATGAAGGATGTAGGCCATAGGCCCATATTCCATTTTACAATGTATAGTCAGTACAAAAGTCACACAGATGGATATATTGTTCTAAAAGTGTACAATATGATTGTTACCCGTTGCACAGAAGAAATGATCACCGCAATAGCAAATACAGATTTTTTATCAAGTCTACATCGCCAGACAATATTTTCTAAATTTTACCAGCATTGTAGATATACAGAGCCAAACTACCCAAGATACTGCTGTTAGTACAGTCAAGTCAATACAAAAGTCATACAGATGGAGATATTGTTCTAAAAGTGTACAATATATATTTCTGCACAGAAGAAACGAGCACCGCAATAGCAAATACAATCTCTACCAGCAGTCTACAACGCCAAACACACTTTTCTAAATTTACCAGTATTGTAGATATACAGAGTCAAGTTACCCAAGATACTACTGTTGGTACAGTAAAGTCAATTCAAAGTCATACAGATGGAGATATTGTTCTAAAAGTGTACGATATAGTATTTCTGCACAGAAGAGATGAGTACCGCAATAGCAAATACAATCTTTACCAGCAGTTTACAATGCCACACAATCTTTTCTAGATTTACCAGCATTGTAGATATACAGTGCCAAATTTCCCAAGATACTACTGTTGGTACAAGATACTACTGTTGGTACAAGAAAGTAGTATAAAGAACTTCTGTAGAGTCGGATGAAGAAAATACTTTCTTGGAATATATTTATTCCGTAAAGCAGAATCTTGTCACACACCATTACAAAATGGTATTCGTCTTTAATACATCTTCCTTACAGATCTGACAAAATATCTGTTCTCTTGGGATATTATCATATCTACCCGTTTCAATCATAAGATTGTGTGCGCTGTTCAAACTGTGCCTTCATTCTAAACATAAATTCACTAATGAATGATGTTTTGTTCACAGCATGTTGCATTTCCCAAATATTCCCAAAACCAAGTTTAAACAAAAGTGCTTTCACCTTGGATGCCCAGTTTGACTTGCCAAATCTGGCATCTAACAAGAGCAAACTGTAGCATGTCTTAGGGTACCTGATAGGTGGCATAGATAATAATTTAAGCCAATAAGCAACACATCGTTTCCACTGTAATAGGTAAAGTGGCAACCTCCCACATTCGCCCAAAGCAATGTTGTTTGAGACAGAAGGTTTAACGCCAAGAAAGCGTTTACACGCTCTGTTATGAATACTTTCTATACAACTAATCTTTTCAAGGCCCAATATCTCTGAATTATAAAGCAGTATCTTAGTATCAAAAAATTAAAGTACAAGTCAAAAGGAATCTGTTTCAGTTTATATAATGGACGTAAAGAACTCAACCATATTTCTGGGGCCTGTAAGATGTAGTAAATGTAAGTCCTAAATATGTGTAGTAGGGCACACACTCCAAGTACTGGCCATTAAATTGCCATTTTTCCCACTTGGATAAAATATCTCCTTTTTTAAAGACAAGAACCTTTGTTTTTTTCAAATTGACTTTCATCTTGTGTGACACGCAGTATTGTTCAAGTACAGAAATTCTCTTTTGTAACCCGGCAACTGTATCAGATGTAACTGAATTCCTGGTTTACAAGTATTTTCAATTTCCACCGCCAATTCTTTAATAAATATAGAAAAAAGAACGGACTGAGAACGCATCCTTGACGGACGCCAACATCGCAACTGAATAAGTCAGAGTAGGTACCATTAATCCGCACATGTGAATTTACCTTCTTGTAAATAGACTGGATAGAGTTTAACATTTTAGGAGACACGCCCCGGCATTTAAGGACACTCCATAGTTTGCTTCTGTTAACTAGATCGAAAGCCTTTGAAAAATCAACAAAAACGGCGTAGAATTTCCCTCTTTTCGTAAACAGATACCGTTGAATTATAGATTGCAATATAAAAATGTTGTCCACTGTGGAGTACACGTGACGGAATCCAGCTTGGGATTCAACACGTTTTTCATAAAGGTCACTCCAAAGAGTTAATCTATTATTTAATACTGACACTAAATTTTACTAAATTTGGACAACATAGTGATGCCTCTGTAGTTGTCAGGCTAATGAGGATCCCCCTTCTTATGTAGTGGTATAATGATACCCACCGACCAGGATTCAGGCTAGACGCCCACCTTTGGGTTTACGTGACTCTCAGACAGCCAATTATGATCGAAGAATCTTATAAATTTGCAGGTAGATAGACCATGACTACATCTACCCTATGGCCACAGAGGAAAATATCTTCAATGGTTCAGTGAGAAACAAGAGCTTCTGACTGCAGTATGGATCGATGGATGGATGTATTTGGATGGATGTATGTATGTATTTGGATGGATGGATGTGTTCATATGTGTATACATACATACATACATACATACATGACGTATACATACATTATACACACATTTGGGCAAGTCGCCTTGAATGGGCTTCTTACCCCATTAGTGGGAGGGCGTTTTACCCCACTTCCCCGTATTTTTTATATCGGCGACTATTTGTCGGAAGCCAGAGAGGTTGAACACGGGCTTGCTGCCAAAATGCAAAGTGGGTTCCAAGAAAACATTTCTATTATGGAACATCTGCGGTAACTTATGATGCCATTAGTCAGTCACTCTTCGTATAGATGGCATAAATTACATCAGAAGAGTCGAAAATGAACATTCCCGTATTAATCCTTCACCGAATGATTTGAATCCACTCGCTTTAGCAGCTGAAGTTCACCTCATGATGTGTGACTTATATAAAAATTAACAACAACGATACAAGCTGGCGATTTGGAGATGGGGTAGGGTGGGCGTCTTGTTTTAGTGGGCGCCTTGCCCCGCTCTCCCCCACTGATATGCAAAAAGAAACGATACCAAAAGATTTCAGTTTGCCTTGGATCTTTATGTCACAGTGGTGTGACCTCCATTTCTCCGGATGACTCTTTGACATCGACGTAACAACACTTGAGATACATAATGTGTTTTATTTGGGATTACATTTCCTTGAAAAGTAGTTATTCTAGCTGCTACGATTGCGGTTGAGTCCTGTATGATGAAGTGATATTTAACTTAACAATGTTGCCAACTAAGCACCCCTGTATTTCTTTATTCATGTCCATCAGTCAACATAACTGGGGAAAAAAACACGAAATCCGATTTTTGCCTTTGTCAATATCAGGGAGACTAGGTGTATCTTTATTAAACCAGTCGTCGTATGAATCCGCTATGCATGATTAATAATACCAGCCCACCGATCGCGAACGTCACATCTTTCTGGGTAGAGGGGCGCGGGTTTGGCGCACTGGACTCACAATCGAAAAGTTCCGAGTTCGAATCCCGCCAGAGATGAGAGCAACTTGGTACCACCGTGACGATATGGTTGAAAAATTACCGAGAGTCACGTTAATCCAGAGTCACTCACTCACTCTTTCGGGGTAACCTTTCAAAGGTTGTCATAATGATTCTTTACAAATGACATAACACGCTAACGCCGAGATATATAACAGTGCCCGAATTAACCTGTTCATGCCTGAGTTACCATTTACACTGTACGTTGTGCTGCATATTTCAGACCCTTCAAATGCATATACATGTAGGTCAGTCACACAGAGTAGGAAACTGATAGGAGCAGAGTGTACATATTTGTGATCCAGTCGGTAAGTAGTCTGGGTTTATTTTGTATTTTCGGTCAAATTTTTCTATGGGTAGATGATTCCACTGGCAGTAAGGTTACACTTGATTCGTCAGTCACATGTATAGACTTCCATCTTGCAATAAGCAGACAACCCCGCGATATTACTGAAGAATTGTTGCAAGTGGCGTACAACACCATTTGATTTGCCACTCTCATGGCTCTACATATAAAAGACACCGAATGCACTGATGACAGGTTTTAATTCTAAGAACTTGAAATAACAAAAAAAGGAATATATAATACGAAACGAAACTGTTCATCCAGGATCATCACTCTGAAATATAACACGTAACTAAAAAAGACAACGGGTTTCAACTTCTAGATCGCACATAAATCACCAATGTCTGACTCCTCACCGCATTCAGCGTGGTACCGGTTTGTGCTAATTATATATTCCAGCCAGTCTTTAGTAGGTGGGTCTTCATACTTCTTTCCACAGTACAAACATTCATAAACAGAATCGGATACTATTTTTCTGAACATCTGATGTTGTTTTTCCTTTTCCTTTATTTCTTTGCCCTCTCTTCTTTTCCTGAAGCTGCTTCTTGTACGGCGATGCTGTAACCACAGAAGCCCTTGAAATCACCTTTTCTCTTGCACGTTCTACTGGCAATTTGCGGCATGGGACTGGAGATAAAACTCTTATCTGTACCTTGATTTCTAATAGTTGTGATGCGTCATCAGTGGAAGAGATATTATCAACTGTCATGCTGGTGGAGGTTTGTCGCTGATTACTACTTGTGGAGGGTTGAGCCGGTTCTGGGGCCTTAGCAGCTGAGATGACATGAGCTGAGGTAGTGGAGAGTTGGCTGGTACTGCCAAAGGGTTGGACTGGTCTTGGTTCTCCTGCGCCAGTTGAGGTGGCATGACTGGAGGCAGTGGAGGATTGGCTGGTGCTTGTCGATGGTTGAGCTGGTCTTGGTTCCCCTGCACCAGTTGAGGTGGCATGACTGGAGGCAGTGGAAGGTTGG
>JAUELE010032518.1:0-16214 GCA_031471655.1 Diodora aspera
TGAAATACAACAGAAGAAAATCTCCAGAGGGTATATCCAACATTGTGAATGATTCTTTACTATCTAAAGTGAGTAAGAAAACAATTCAAAGACATCTTCTTCGGTTGTATTTCACCACACGAGATAACACCCTGTCTCGACGCTTGGTCAAAATTCTCGGCCTACCCGGTCTTCTGTCATTTTCTCCACATCTGCACAAAGAATTCCTCTTCACAAACCTGGAAATAGTGCTCTGGTCCCTCTGAATAGCTTCAGCAATATCTGCCTGCTTAAATCCAGCTTAATTTGTGCAGTTCTAGAATTTCTTTGGGACCTCATCTGACAAACTTTGTCGCCTCCTGTCCATCTTGAAACACTGCTGCACCGGGATGTTTACAAAGAGCAGACGACGAAAGTTTTTTCCCCTTATGACAAGTGTTACGTCAGTTTGTTCCCTGTAAACTTTCATTCAATTAGAGCGCCAACTAATAATGCAACGCTACATTTTTTGTGCCGCTGCACTTCCACAACGTCACCATATTCGCCATTTTATGACATCATTATGGCACGTCACTGTATGTACTAAACAAAGCTGCTTGAGATGAGCTTTGAAATAGGCTGCATCAGTTGATGGAGGCCTGCAGAACGGTTGCTTAAGTTTCAGAGATGCTCAAGTGAGTGTGCATTTCAAGGCATTCCAAACCATTCTGTTAAAGAGTCGTTCGAAAGCAAACATGATTTCATACGTTGGGTAAAAGCTCAAAATAACTGTAGTTGCTTGACTTTATTTTATCATAAAAGATCCTGTGAACCTAAACTGTGAATTTAAAGTTGGATATGTGTTCCCAAGCAAGAAATATCTTTGGGGAATTCTGTGCTAAATAAATAACATATATACTGTAGATGAAACATTATGAAAGTCTTGGCGTAAATAAGTATTGCTGAATTCCCTTTATCCTTGCAGACTGAGGTGAATTCATTTTGTACTTTCAAATAGGTTGTCCTTTCAAACTCCTCGCAGTGCTTCCCTCCCTGCAAGCTTGTAGTCTAGCTATATGGACTTAAATAACTACTGTAAACTGTATCTACTTGTACATGTACCATGAAATTTTGCAACGCCTTCATCAAAGCTATTACTGAGAAGTGTTATTTGTGCAAGTTCCGGTGGTGATGGGATGGTCCCAAATTAGTGAACAGTGCAAGGTAATCTCATCAGTACTGTCTTGCGTAAATCAGAAGTGCTGCGGTGTGTGTTGGCAAAGCTGGATTAACTAAGATAATAAATAGAATATACTCATAGCAACTCAGTGTCACACATTTGAGTTTGCAGCTTGTAGATGACTTACACTTTTTGTTTGCGGACAGTATTGGTGAGGACAGGGACATTATCAATGAGGGGGTGGGGGTGCATGGGGGAGGGGGATCATAGGTTTGATTGACACCAGTTAAGCTTGCAATCAATTGCTAATAAGCAGTCTAGTTAATGAGTAGCAGTGTGAGATTTGTATGGAGTTGTTGTGGTACTTTTACATGTCAATAAACTTATTTTTTGACTCTATCTTCTCTTTGCTTTTTTTATAATTATTTTGGCACCCAATAGCTGCATGTAAAAGTAGCAGCAATTTATCAGTCGCAGAAATTTTCCAGTTTACAGTTGCCAGATAAAAATGGGGATATGTCACAGCATTGTGTCCAATTCCTGTGGAATGTCTTGACTGTTAAGAAAAATGATGAGAACATTGGTAATTTAAAAGGTTTATGCAGCTTTCTTCCAAATCAATTATGGATATCGCCGGTCATTTGTTGCATGCATGTCAGGCTGTTCATGAATATAGGCGTACATGTAAAGTATTCAAAATAATGGATAAAATATGGAATGTAACAATGTACACAACAAGATTGCTCAGAAAGTTTGTGAATGTACTTTTTCTTATTTTTTTTTACCTGGGTGTTTAAACTAAAAGGGCATATTGGAGAGCATGTAAAAGTGACAAACAGAAACCGAAGCAAACAGAAACAGGGTGATGATATTCTTCTGAAGAATGAAATTACCTGGAGACTCTTTAGTCAACTTCAAGAATGTGATCAATATTTTTTTTTATCTCTTTCTTTTTCAAGGAATGGTATTTACATAACCCTGGAAGTTTTTCTCTTTTATTATATATAGAATATTGATGTTGAAGCCTGTGTGTTTATTTATTCTGGAGAATTATCTTTTTATTAAGTGGTTATGATAAATGTGAGAATACAAACATTTGTGTAAGTGTTGAATCTACAGACATAGTTTGACCGTAATGTGTGCATAGATAATCATCATTTGAAGAGTCTCACATAATGATGTTATCTGTTTATTTAATATGTTTTTAAGGCCTCTGGAAAAATACAGTACATGATTGTGAATAAATATATAAACTTGTTGAAATGACATGTGTCACTCCTGCCTTGCTGGATGAATGCCTCACTCACTCACTCACTCACTCAGTGACAGCCTGCTTGACTGACTAGATTATTAATTGTCTGAATGTCTGACAAACTCTCCGGTTGCCTGACTGACTAATTGACTGCCTGACTGGCAAGGTCACTGACAGTCTGAGTGACTGACTAGTTTATTAATTGTCTGACTGACTTACTTGATTATAAATTGTCTGGCTGACTAGCTGACTATATAATTAATTGCCTGACTAGCTGACTAGTTTATTAATTGTTTGGCTGACTGACTGACTGACTAGATTATTAATTGATTGGCTGACTGACTGACTAGATCATTAATTGCCTGACTAATGGACTAAGTCATTGATTGCATGACTGACTAATTTGTCGACTCCACGACTAGCTGACTGACTGACTACATCACTAACAGCCTAACTGACTGATTAGATTATTATTTGCCTGTCTGACTGACTGACTGACTAAGTCATTGACATCTTGACTGACTGACTAGATTATTAATTGACTGACTGACTGACTAAGTCACTGACATCTTGACTGACTGACTGACTAAGTCACGGGCAAATTGACTAACTGACTAGATTATTAATTGCCTGTCTGTCTGACTGACTGACTGACTGACTGACTAGATTATTAATTGCCTGTCTAACTGACTGACTAAGTCACTGACATCCTGACTGGCTCAGTATTAATTACCTGACCGACTAACCCACTGACAGCCTGATTCCAGGTTCATCACAGTCAGTTTAGTGTTATCCCCAACAGATGTGGTTTCAAATCAGGCTCCATTTCCAGCGTTTGAATTTGTTCAACCTGGTAAACCATGATATCATATTGATTTAATGTGTAGCGCTTTGAGCAAACACCTAGTGCATGGCGTTTAGCACTCTATAAGCAGCCATTATTAATATTATTTAGCTGAAATATTGCTGAAACAAATATATTTTAAATCACAATCACATGTTAGCCATATTGTTATCACATTGCAAGTGTGTATCCCATGATGCTTTGTGTATACATGTGATGATGTACACACCCCTTCAGAGTCTTGCCTTCACTACAGGAAAGAATATCCAGATGTATTTATTGTCCTCTGAAACAAGAAACTCGACAACTCTTGTCTTACTGCATCTGTTAGATTAATACAACATCCACAAGGAGAGATGGTATATAGCCTAGTCGGTGGAACATCTGTCCTTCAATTCCTGATTCAAATCATGGTCGAGAAAACTTGGTTCCTTCTGTGCAGTGGACAACCTTGGTGCAGCGATGATCATGAGAGCTGTCTGATTATCACATCATCGTGGATGACTACAGTCTCATTATAATTTTCATGTCAAAGGTAATGCATAAGATCGAGAATATCAAAACGAGGCAATAGGCGCAAGGAACTTGTTATGCATAAATATTAAGAGTGAGCAATTGATTCATGAGTACTCGTCGTGGCTTGCAGGTTTCACCACATCAACTCATCCAACTCGAATGATGCAGTGATGACACTAACTCTGGGTAGTGATGCAGGCTTTACTCCTGCAATAACTGATCATGTCTGAGATAAATTAAATTGTCTCAGTCGACCCAGCTGAAACTGGGTTCTGGTCCTCCAATTGTTGGAGTGTAATGACCTTCTAGAGCTGAAAGGCAGCTTGGGTTAACCAGGGTAATATATGGAAGCGCTTTGAGTCTACTGTTAGATGGAGATATCACGCTATAAAAGAACTATCCATTAATGGCACTGCACTAGGCGACATCCACCCATAAGGGTGGAAAAGGAATTTCCAATATTCATGGAAAGTCAAATAAACAGGAGTTATGATAATTGTTATTGAAGATTCATAAGCCACCAACTAAAGCCAGTAAACATTAAAATTGGTAGATAAAATATTTCATCCCTTGAGAACAAGATTGTCCAGAGCACCAAAGCTACTGTTTTGAGATAATGAGGATTTTATTTGGTTAGTAAATGTTTTTTCAAACAGGTCCATGTATTAGTGATGCCATCATTCCACAGAGGACAAAGATTATGGAAGGACTCTATGTCTACTTAGATTTCATGGACGACTGCTAAAATGTAATATTAGGAACAAAGAACATGATATTATAAATTTAGTGTGTAAAATGTGTACCAGCAATAGTAGAGAATATGAATTGCATTTTTCATTTGAATGTGACACATATGCCAACTACAGAAATAGATGTCTATCGTTGTTTGATAACTATATTCCACCTATGGCAAAATATAAATTGTTGTTTGAAAAGAAAGATGTATATACTCTACGAAAATTCATTAATATGTCACTTGCTCTAAGAGCTTCAAGAATAGTTAAATTATTATGTTCCACTGTTAATTTATATTGATATGGTTCTTTACTTACTTGCATTTGTATATATACATATATGTGTGTGTATTTCATATTGTTCATGGGCCTATGGCCTATCTGCATATATAAAAGTATATCTAGGACAAAATTGCACACATTGGTTTCATCTTTAGGAGATTGGACAGTATCATTAGTCCATTTGGGTATTTTTGGTGCTTTGGGGAGTCTTCCTCTCAACGGATGATTTCTTAATTGTATGTCCTTTACAAGTGAGGAGTTTTGCTTATTGCAAGTACATACATTTCTGAAGGAGAGCGTAATTACTCCCCAAGACAGATGTCAGAGGAAATTCCCGATGGCGTGTACACTGATACCCACAATTAGAAAGATGTCTTCTTCTACAAGACATTCTGACAAAGTTAGACATTGAAGAAAGTCTCGTGTCAAATGTGAATTGTGTTGAGCAGACATTGCCGGAAGATAAAGCAGATTCATTTAGTGAGAACAAGATATACAAGACCCATCTGAATGAGATGTATCAGACAGCTAGTGAAAGGCTTCCACACCAAGTTATTGGTCTACTCACGAGTCCAATTCTCAGCTAAATATGTTTCTGATTAGCTCTAATGTGGCTAGGTTTATATGTACAAGACTCAATGACTATGTTTATATGCTGACAATGGATAGTCTCCTCTGAGATCATTGTGATGGCCACAACTGATGTCTACCTTTTGCGTCAGTACATTAATGGTTATGAATAATCTACGCCTTCTTAATGGTAACATAATTCTATAACTGGAAGCAGATAGCCATTTTCAAAGAACTTATAACAAATGAGTTTTGTAATGGGCTTGTTCAGTTGTTCAGGCGCCAACATTTACAAAATGGCGTCAAAGAAGAAGCTGAATAACTTGTGGGTTAATCCTACCCCATGACTGTGGTCTTTTGTTAATTATATATTTATTGTAACCTTTTATCAATCTACAAAAACAAGTCCTGGTGGCTTCTATTCCATATACAGGGATCTGGCGGTTGTGGTTCAAGTCCCACCCTGGCACCTGTCTTTCAGTCCGGAGAGACAGGAGCCCCGACACCGACGTGATGTTGGTGAGACCATGGTGATGTGACTGAAAGATTGCCAAAAACCGTGTAAAACCCCAAATCACTCACACCCACTCCAAATACAGGGTATTTTTTTGAGTGGGTTGCATCTCAGTTTGCTGGTCAATTTCAGCTGATTGTTAATCCATTGCTCATAAAAAAATGGGCAATTTGCACCAAATTCTAATCATTTTCATCCAGAGGAGCACACAACGTATAATCAAATGTGAAAACAAAAAAATACCCTGTTATATGAAACTGTGGACTGTACCAGCTGATCGCTTGAAGGAACACACAAGACAAATAAAATAACATATTTCACAGTCTACTTGTTAGTGTTATGTGTCACACTGACATGGACTGCATTTATCTGAAGTAGTAATCTGAATGAAAATAAGCAAGAAAGAGGCTGTAAAAAAAATTGGTGAGAGTTGTCTCCCTTCAGCATCTAAGGGACACATTAATCTGACTATAAAGCGAGTTTGACATCAAATTTCCAATAAGGAAAATCAAATCACTTTTGGAGGCGTGGGATGGCTCAATGGTTAGCACGTCTGCCCAGCAATTTGACAACCTTGTCGGTTTTGGTTCAAGTTTTGCCCCAGGCACCTCTCTTTTAGCACAGAGAGACAGGAGCCCTGAAACCACGTTAATGTGGCTGAAAGATCACAGAAAACCATGTAAAACCCCAAAACTCTCCCTCTCACTCAAATCACTTTTAAAATTGGGCATCAAAGGTGAGAACAAATCAGTCGAGCTTCTCTGAAAACATCCTGAACAACAAAGACAGCTGTGTAAAGAACCATTACACTGCCCTAATTTGCTATACTATTCTGATGCACAGATTAATGCAATGATTGACAGAGTGTTCAAGGTCTTTTTCTCATCTTCATAGAAAATAATATCTGTATTGTCATCTTAGTAAATTAACTTCTGAGTAAATCAGAGTTTGCATCAAATACTGGGTATCTCTTACATTTTCTTATTAACTCATGATATGACCTTTGTCTGCACCACTAAGTACTAGTTTTGAAGTCCTTGCTTTGATTTACTTCTGTCATGGGAAGTAACAGTGATCCGAGCAGATAATTCAAGTTGGTTCAGTGGTTAATTTGTTGACCTGAAACAGGGCAACAGAAGCAATTTCAAAGTGGGTGAGCTACAATCCAAGGATGGTCCATACCTAGGCCTTAGAAGCTCTGGAGGTCCTAGATTGTCGTAGATGTGTTCTGAGTGATGTCTAGGGATTAATTGTTGGGGAGTGTAGGACTCAGACTGAACAATGTGGTGGAAGAAGTCACAGATCATGCCCTGAATCAAGAACTTATCCAGAAGCAATTTCAGAGCTCGAGGTGAGCTGTTATTCAAGGATGGTCCAGGGGTTGCCAAGACACCAGAAGCTCTTGAGGTCCTAGATTGTGACAGATGTGTTCTGGGTGATTTCGAAGGAATAAAAGTTGGGGAGTGTAGGACTCAGACTAAACAATGTGGTGGAAAAAGTCACAGATCATGCCCTGAATCCAGAAATTATCCAGAAATAAGAGGTGAGCTGCAATTCAAGGATGGTCCAGGGGTTGCAAGACACCAGAAGCTCTGGAGGTCCAAGATAGTCGTAGATGTGTTCTGTGTGATTTCCAAGAAATAAAAGTTGGGGAGTGTAGGATTAAGAATGAACAATGTGGTGGAAGAAGTCACAGATCATGGCCTGAATCCAGAAATGGTTCAGACAGATTTTGAGAAAGCTGTCATTACTGCCACAGAAGAGGTCTTTTCAACCACGGACACCAGAGGTTGTTTTTCCACAAACCACTGGTCTTTGGCGAAAAGTGCAAGTCCTGGAGATAGCAGTAGCAGACAAAGACGATGACAACAGCAGAAAGTTGATCCATAGAGCAGCAGCCTCGTCTCTTCGGCCTACTCACATCCTGCAAGATGCATGGGCAGATTTCATGGAGGACGGTCCAGACATCAGATTAGCCATCATCTTCAATGATTACATGGTTAACGTGCGGGTCCAAGACTACACAAGATTACCTCTTCCTTCTGGGCGCAAGATGGTGCAGTGGTTAGCGCATCAGCCCAGCAATCTGCCAGCCTTGGCCGTTGTGGTTTGAGTCCAGCCCTGGGCACCTCTCTTTTAGCCCGGAGAGTCAGGAGCCCCAACACTGACGTGATGTTGGTGAGGCCTAGGCAATGTGGCTGAAAAAAGTGCCAAAAGTCACATTAAGTCCCAAATCACTCGCTCACTCCCTTCCTCATCCAGCCAAGGGTGCCATCATTCAGTTTCAGATGAAGAAAATGCAAAAAAAAACATTTGCTGAACTCAAATGCAAGTTTTGGAAAATAGTCATTGTTTAGCTTCCAGACTATTCAGTAATTTTT
The DNA here is from genome assembly GCA_031471655.1 of Diodora aspera. NCBI lineage: Eukaryota > Metazoa > Mollusca > Gastropoda > Lepetellida > Fissurellidae > Diodora > Diodora aspera. The sequence goes on from JAUELE010032518.1 coordinate 8,232, forward strand.
GTCAATAAGAAGTCAACATTAAAAAACATTGTAATTGCCTCTTGATTAAACAGTTGTGTAAATACCCCCTGCTAATAATTTCATTTGAGGCTTTTATTGAAATGCATAAAAAATCTCTCACCGAAATAATAGCATAATCTTCTCGGAGTGTTGTAAATCAATGCAGCAACAATTGTCCTTTCCAAATGTTATTGTGACAAAAATCTCTGCAGTTTATTAATGGCTATTGACAAAACTGTATCTATAATTTACAAAAAAATCCTGTCAGTCAATAAAAGATTTTTTCTGTGGTGTATTCATAAATTGTGGCAATTATCTTACCTACCAGCATTAATTGGTGACATGGAGATTTGTCTGTAATCAATCAACATTGCATGGCATTAAAACGTAGTTGTACTTATTTGCAGTGACACCTTCATGTTTTCTCAGCACAAACACTGCGTATTGATTGGCTACTCGGTGGGTAATGATTTTGGCAGTAGGTTTTGCTTGGTATGTAATTACAACCTTGGAAGTCATTGGAGAGAGAGACTGACGCTGGGGATAGTTTACTTCTGATGTGGCAAAAACTGTTCGTAACAAGCAACATATTTCTTTAGGTTAGCAAGGGACTGTTTTTTGTTTATTGAGGGGACTCTTTAGTTACGGTAAAACTTCTAAAATGTCGAAGAAAAAAAAATAATTACTTTTGGACATGTTCGAATTTTTGGAAATTAGTGAGCTTTGAAAAGTTAGATTATGAAGTTTTCGAAATTGTCCCCAAAATGTAAGTGAAAAATTTGAAATTTTAGAAACTGCTGAAGGTAACAATCACCATTTTTATAAACTTGGTTTTCCGATTTTCGAAAAAATTCAAATTTTTAGAAATTCGGTTTTGGGATTTTCGAAAACAATTCTAATTTTAAGAGGTTAAATAAATAGGTTATCTTGGCAGAAATAGCATCTTCGAAATTTTAGAAGTTCGAAATTGTAGAAGTTTTAACGTACTTGCATACTTGTGATACTGTTATTTCAGTTTTTACAAGGGTAAGTAAAAAATTATTGCTACTGGTGTTCCAGTTCTTACACACGGGTGGGGGGGGCCCGGGTAGCTCAGCTGGTAGAGCGTCTACCTCACAACCGCAAGGTCGGGAGTTCGAATCCCGGCTGGGTCACTTTTGTTCAACTCAAACAATTGGTGCCCTTTGAACCAACCATAGCGTTATGGTTGAAATATTACCCCCTGACATGATTTGTACGATGCAAAAACTGATTTTGAGGTCAGGGATAACATCAAATTTGTAACAAAACTCAAGTGGAAATCTTCCAAAATCATTGAAACTTTGCAACATGTTTACTGGGGTGCTGCCCTTTATGGAACAACAAGATTAGGCATTTCAATAAGGGTTAGGAAAACCTCAAAGATGAGCAAAGAGAGGGAAGACCATCAACCTTGATAAATGAAGACACTGTGGCTGACGTCCAGAAACTGGTGGATGGAGACTTATTGATGTGACCGTTAATAAATTAGGACTTCATAGGGTTCAGCATTTTCAATTTTCAGCAAACATTTTGGTATCAGTAAGTTTGGGGCACAATGGGTGGCAAAAGCACTGTACAAAGATCAGCTGGCTCGACATGCTCAATCTTTGAGACAAGGTAGATAATGATAAGATTTTATAGAAGAAATCTTAATCTGGGACTAGTCTTGGATTTACCAATACAGTTCAGAGGACAAAAATCTTCTGCCACGTCCTTTTTCATATATAACTGTATAAAGTATAGAAGTGCGTTATAGAACAGCTTCAGATGGTTCACAAACAAAACTGAAGGGATATTTACACCTCACAAAACTGAAGGGATATTTACACCTCACAAAACTGAAGGGATATTTACACCTCACAAAGCATGGGCATAACTCACAATATATGCAGAATAAATGATGCCGCATCAGAGATCACACCTTGATTATAATGTATTCCAAAGGCGTAAACCAATTTTGGATGTTGTATCCCTACCGACTCACTCTATATAAAGAGTTTTCACAAAGCAATTTTTAAAGCACTGTGTAGAAAGGTTGCTACCCAGCATCTGACTGATTAAGTCCAAACAAGGTTTCGATTTTGTTTTCCCATCACAGCACTCCAAGCAGTAGTTTCCTAATTCCGAGGTTGTCCAGCTCCTTTTTAAGGAAATAATTAGACTTTCCATTTACTTGTATTTTACATAATTCCCCTGTGACTTCTTCCTTTAGCTGTGCATGATGAAGGTAATTCCTCTAAATGGACCATGTTCAAATTACTATTAATCTACTTTGGGCTTTTAATACATCAGTTAACCATGGGAGTCCATATTACTTTGTCTATCATCCAAATGAGTTATTGTCATATTACAAGCTGTCTTCTACCTTCTGTGCAGGGAATATTGAGATAGGATTTTTCACCTGTCAAACAAGATTACGGATGTAGTTTGTCGCAGTTGGCAATAGCCTACTTTTTCATGTTCAAATTGAATTGGAAACAGGGTAAACGTGAAAGAATTATCAATTATAAGGGATGAGATTCTGCACCATGATTCTGACTGAAGTGACTTCAGCTCAGAGTTGGTTTTCCCAGAAAGATGAAACATTGAAATTTAAATCTTGTATTCTCGGACAAATTAATATGAAAACACTGCTATCCAATCTTAGAAAATACATACTGACTTGCATATTATAATGCAAAAAATAAATATTGTCATTGAGTGAGTGAATAACTGACTTAGTGACTGACTCACTGAGTAACTGACTCATTGACGAACTCGCTAAGTGACTGACTACTGAATAACTGACTGGCTGACTTACTCACTGACTGACTCAATGACTCATTGACTGAATGACTGAGCAACTGACTGACTCACTCACTGAATGACTGAGCAACTGACTGACTCACTCACTGAATGACTGAGCAACTGACTGACTCACTCACTGAATAACTGACTGGCTGACTTACTCACTGACTGACACTGACTGACTCACTGAGTAACCGACTGGCTGACTTATTCACTGACTGACTCACTGAGTAACCGACTGGCTGACTTATTCACTGACTGACTCACTGAGTAACTGACTGACTGACCAACTGCACTGACTGACTGATTCACTGACTGACAATATTTATTGTCTAAAGTCTAATATGTATAATTCTTGGTAAGAATCCCAGTAAGAAAACTATATGTTGCCAAAAGACAAGAACAGCACTTATTGTCGGATACAAAATGCCACACCAATATGTACTAGATTAAATGTTGTTTAAATTGTTGAGCAACCAGTTTGTAACAGTACTTGTAAATAAGGAATATTTCAACATGAAAGACTATTTGAAATCCTTGTCATTAAATCCTTTGTCTGAACAACTAACCTGAAATTATTTTGCATGTGGCTAAACAAAAATGCATCTTACAAGAATTTTACCAGAAAAAGAATTACTGCTCAAGGTTACAAGATATTGACTTTAAATAACCCAGGGTATCATATTTTTCAATTCCATGAAATATTAAGAGAAATCTTATAGTAGACAGTGAGTGAGAAACTATTCCAATGACAGCCAGGCACACAGTCCGGCTTCCACGACTTCCACCATTTTGACCTGGAGGAAGTAACATGCATTGACATAGATACCAAGTTTCATGGAAATTTCATCAATCTTCTGTCACTTTCCTGGGGTTTCCTGGCTCTGTTAATCTCCGAATGGGGTCACTTTGAATGGTCAAATGTCCATCTGTCATTATTTAGGTCAAAAGCATTCCAGCTATTATGGAAATAGACTTCAAAATGCTTGTCAACTGTCAAACCAGTTGGCTTGACCGACTCTTTTGTTGGCAGTGTTGAATGTTTATAACTTCATGAACTCTGCAAAGTGTACAGGAAGTGACCAATAGATCACTCTTAATATTTATGCATGGCAGGTTCTTTGCACCAATACCTTGTGGGGCTTCCGGGGAGTGACGTGGTGTCACTTAGATAGAATAGGGCCTCAGTAGCCCAATGCTTGTCGTACAAGGCGACTTAACTTGGGATCTTTTGCTTTCACTTTTCTATGGACCCTTTATTAAACTGTCTTTTCGCTCGATGTGCATCTTACACATCATGTTGCGTTATGGCTGAAATATTGCCCCTGCAACGTAAAACATCATTTCAACTCAACTTAATCTCGAAGGTCACTCTCCCAGGAATGTGAACTACCACATCATTCAGCAACTCTGCTCACCCTGCCAAGGATTCAACCACCCTCAAACAGTGATCCACTGAATCTAAAGGATATTTGAGTTGAAAATACATCACCTGCAAGGACTCGTTACATTTTATTCCTGTGGAACTTCCCCCCCCCCCCCTTCTGTTTTCTCTAGAACAGTTTTATTATTTTAAGATAAACACCAAATTTTTCAAATATGACATCAAATATTTTGTGATTGGTGTGTAACATTTTCAGGGTGATGGTGGTGCCACGACCTGTTCAACTGACCTCCCGATCTCCACAGATTTCCACATCAGTAAAGATAAAGAGGTTGGTTTTCTGCACAAAACAGTTTGGACTAAATAATTATATCTAAATATAGTGACTTGATTTAATTCTTCATGGGAAAGTTTGATATGGTATGTAATCTGTAAATCTAGATGTTTGTATCAGTCCAGATATGGTCCTCATTTTATCTACAGTCCGTTTGACTCCAAATGAGAACGATTTGTTTAACAAACGATCGTCATTGTGTTGACACTCTTCGCCATTCCGTACTAGGGAGGAACAGTCGCTCATAAAACAGCCAGGTGTGCGAGTTGCAAGGGCGAAAGTGACGTAAGGCTTGCTGAACAAAGGCACACATGGCTGTTCTGTGAGGGATTGTTCCTCCCTAGTACGGAATGGCGAAGAGTGTCAACAAAATGATGATAGTTTGTTAAACAACTTTTTTCTTTGGGGGTCCAAAAATATGAAAAATAATCATCCGAGTGGGTTTGTCAATTTTTTGTCACTGTGCAAAATTTGGTTTTGTTGCAATTATTATATTTTGAGTTAGCGAGCAATTCATCGTTCTCATTTGGAGTTAAACGTACTGTAACCTGTGAGCTTATCGGTGTCACTTGGAAAGAATAGGGATCCAGTCAGTCAATGCTTGTTGTACAAGCCAATGAAAAGGGATCTTTTGCCTTTATGTTTCTATCAGGGCACGGGATGACACAGTAGTTAATTTGTCAGCCCAGTAATTTGCCAACCTTGGCAGTTATGGGTTCGAATTCTGCACGGGTACATCTCTTTCGGCCTGGAGATTGATCCTGGACACCGACGAGATGTAGGTGGTACCATGGCAATAGATTGCTGAAAGTTTCGTAAAAGAGAGATTACTAAACGAGTGTCTGTTAGATACATACCACATGGTATCTAACAGACACAAGTATAGTAATCTATTTCTTACACATGTTATCAAAGTGTCATTTTAGGGTTCATTTGGCCCTAGGTCACTGGTGTAAACAGCCAATCAGAGGCTTTGATTTGCGATCTCTCACATACGTTAAGAGATGGAAAATCTCTCACGGGGTTCCCACCAAAGGCAGTATAAGAAAATCCTAAATCAATCACTCACTATCGATCTCTTGCATGATTGATCACTCGGTATGTGGGGCGCAAGATGGTGCAGTGGTTAGAACGTCAGTCCAGCAATCTGCCAGCCTTGGTGGTTGTGGTTGGAGTACCATCTGGGCCTCTTCAGCCCGGAGAGGCAGGAGCCCCGACACCAATGTGATGATGATGAGATCGTGGTGACGTGGCTGAAGGATTGCCCAAAACCACGAAAAAGATTCAAATCACTCACTCAGTATGTACCTCACTTATCATGCAGCAGTATGACTGAAATATTGCCCTTGCAACATAAAACATCATCTCAAATCTCTTAGTTCTTTCTCCACGTTCTACAGCATGTCGAGGCTTAAAACATTTTTAATGTTCTGGTTTAATAACACAGGTAAGCCTGGAAAGCCTGCTGCAGCAGTTCAAGTCCCAGATTGAGAGATGTGAGGACTTCTGGTCCGTGATGTCCGAGATCGATGGGAAGACCTGGGTACTGGAACCTGAGAAACCAACTCCCAGCATCACACACAGACGAATAGCTATCGGTGAGTAGACAATAATATTATAACTATGTGTGGCAGCAAAGTTGTGAAAATGTGAAACTTCAACCCATAAAGCTTCTGGCAAGGGATCTTTCTTGAAATCCAAGGCATATATGAAGCCGCCAGTGGTCTGTCATAAATGGATAGTTCTTTTATAGCACGATATCTCCACACAGTAGACTTCCATATATTACCCGTGTTAACCCAAGCTGCCTTTCGGCACTAGAAGGTCATTACACTCTAACATTTGGAGGAACAATATCCAGTTTCAACTGGGTCGACTAAGACCATTGGTGTAAAGCGTATTGTCTAAGGACACAACACAGTGCCGCAAGCCGGGGACAAATCCGGGTTGCCGGATTACAAATCCGACGCTTTACCGAGCGGCCATTGCGCTTTCCCACCGCGTCATATGCTCTAGAATCACTGCTATTCACAAGGATTGTCTCAAGGCAGGCGTTTTCACCAATCGGTGAAGCTTCCACAGTGAAAGCTTGCATCCAGTCGTGTGGCACATCTCTCCTAACACTTGGCGAAGTGTTTAAATGTATCACGAGTTACTTCTCATACAGTGAATGCGACATTTCATGTTGTGATGTATTTATACATAGCGAAATTGCTTGTAAATATTGTCCCTGGAAATGTTTTAAATGATGTCTCTATGTTGTGGTCCCTGGTTTCAGCCATTAACGCCTCGCTCCAGATGAAGGTGGATCCGCTCCATCCCAGAATGCTCCCTGAGTTCAAGTTTCTCGGAGCTGATCAAGGTGAAATATTCAGTGACTATGTAGAAACCTCAGTTGCTGATCTTCCTTTGTTTAGTGGAATCTCTGAGTGGTCTACATAGCTGATCTTTAGTGCTGGTGATGGGTGCCTGACCCTGAGGGTGCGAGTTCGAATCCCGGACGGGACTCGACTGCAACATTAGCAGAATAGCTACTTTTCAAGAAAATGTAGTCCCAAATAAAACAAATTATGCTGATCAAGGTGTACATTCTCTGTAGATGATAAGACCCCAGTCTTTTATTTTAGGGTGTTAGTGTGCCGGCAGAAATTGGGGGTGGATATAAAAATTGATACAGGCTTTGTTAGGGGTCATGAAAAAACACTGCAGAAAATGTGGTTGGTCATCAAATTTGTAGTCTTGAAGAAAAGTCAACAGACTGTTATATAGGGTCAGTGATAGGCCTATTTATTCTATTTGACCTTGTTCTGATATAGCATATACCATAAAGAATATGTTGCATATAATGCCTTGAAAATGGTACTGGCGGCTGACAATCTCAAACTGTGCATGTTGTCACTTGAGTTGGCCACCAGAAACCAGTGAGGTGAGTTGGCCTCGTGCAACGCACAGAGGTCTCGAGCTTGCGAAGTTAAGCAACCTTAAGCCCAGAGAGTAGTTGGATGGGTGATCGGCTGGCATTTGAAAGCTTCGAGGGCTTCAAGGGTTCATCCCTGCCTCGTGCCTAGACTCTGACTATGTCAGTGGTGTGACCTTGGGCAAGTGACTTTGCTCGTAAATGGCCTCAGTCCACCAGCTGAAATGGGGTAACTTGTCGGAAAGTGATGGTAGTTATTAACGTTACCCTTCCAACGCCTAACAGGCAGGGTGGGTTGTATACTCCCTAGGGAGTTGAGAAATTCTCTTGATTGTACATTGGCCATATTATTATTTATTATTAATCAAATGCTTCTCATCCAACTAACTAAAATGGAGACCTTTAACTTTTACCTTTCTCTTTGTCAGTCTGTTTTGGAAGTGTCTGGTATCTGGCACACTAGTTATCCCCCGCCGGCCGAGAGGCCGAAAGGGAGGATTATGTTATGGCGTCGTCCGTCCGTCCGTCCGTCCGTCTGTC
>JAUELE010032628.1:0-16214 GCA_031471655.1 Diodora aspera
TTACATTGGGCCAGCAGCAACTCACCATACACAATCTACTTAACCCACCAAACAAATCGTACTCACCACTGGCAACTATTCTCAGACAAACCCAGTTAACCGCTAAAATCTAGGTTAATCCCAATTCGTTTTTATTATTTTTAAGATAATATTTTAAAATAATAAAATATAAAAATATAATTAAATAAAGGAAAACAAAATACTAAATAATCAACAACAAATAAGTATTACTACTCTTCCCTTCTCTCCTACATGTACCCTGCAATAACACCTTATTCACTAACAAACTCAAACCCCCTTCCCAACTCTCTCCTTTCACATGGGGCCAAACTACTAACACTCTTCATCCTCCCGTGCACCAAGTCAGTATATCTGGAGTGTGCAAGTTAAACATTAACCTCTCTCTCTCAATATACACAACTATAAGAAAGATCACGAAATAACAATTCAACGAAAAATTGCTTTTTCAGACTTAATCCCGTTTGGTCCTGCTCAATTATATAGTTTGTAAAGCGTGGGTGACAGAACGTAGTTCGGGAAATGTCGGTTTTCTAGTTGAAAATGGAGGAGGAATTGAGGAAAACGTTGATTGCAAAGGAAATAATGTGACTGAGAACTACCCGCAACAGATACGTATATAAGAAATAATCTCAGTGCTTGTTTAAGTAAACCACAGAGAGAGTTAATAGTGATGCAGAGATACCTCTGAGAATTAACCCAGAAACATTGGCTGTCTCCAGAGTCTTTGATGTTTGCTCCTTTAACGTGTCGTAAGCGCATGACGTCGGACGCAGCCGTTTAGTTTCAGGAACGTCACGTACGGGCGTTCGAGACCAATTATCTCTCTGTCTGGCTCGAAACCGTTTGGAGAAAATCATGCCTATGTGTTAATAACAGCTCAAAATCTAAATTTCTTATGCTACAATCCTCCTAAGTATGGTCTGCGATTACTATGTGAAATATGGCGAATCATAAGACACAAGCTACGTTACGTCTCAGTCTGCTGTAAGATGCATACAACGTCTGTATCAGTATCAATGAAATCAACCTTGTGTGATCGTGTCCTGACTTATTAAATGATGGCCCCTCTCTCTCGAGGTAGTTGCGTGGAGTATACCTATTAATTTCCCCAGTTTGTATTTATGTACAGCGCTTATAGGACAACCAATACAAATTCAGAATGATTCATGTTCCAAACGGTATTAGCTCATCTTGATTCTCTTGAATATCCAACAGAGTTAAGCTGATACTAGGACTGAACCATGCTGTGATTTCATAAACGTTTTAGTTCAACCGAGTTACATCTAGCTAATCTTTGCACTAGCTGGCCTGAACATTCATTCAAATATATTTAATCAGCTTAACATAACATCGCCAAGGCTAGAAAACAGCTGAGCCCGAAAAGGGGCCAAAGGAGGACAGCGCCCATGTGCTCAGCGAATGGGTCACTATTTGAAAACGAATAACATTCTAAATCATTTACTGGTATATCATGTTTAGTTATGGGGGCCCCAGTAAAATAATGTTGTACAAAGAGACTAAAATTAGGATATGTTGTTCTCCGGTTTTATTAGTTTCACTTTATCTCAGTTTTTCTTTATCTCATTGTGCACCCTCATTGTGCACGTCGGACTTTGTGATCCGACGATGCCAATTTCGACCGCAAATACGAGTATGTATGACTTCCGAATAGCGACGTGGTGTCTTTAGGAAGAATACGGTCCAAGTAAACTAATATTTGTTGTACAAACAGACTAAAATTGGGATCTCTTGGTCTCACGTTTTGTTAGTTTCACTTCTGAACAGTCTTTTTCTCATTGTGCATCCTCATTGTGCACGTCGGACTTTGTAATCCGACGATGCCAAATTCGACCGCAAATACGAATATGTATGACTTTCGAATAGCGATGTGATGTCGTTAAGGAAGAATACGGTCCCAGTAAAATAATACTGGTTGCACAAAGAGCATACAATTGGGATCTGTTGTTCTAACGTTTAGTTAATCTCAATTCTGAACTGGTTTCTCCTCATTGGGCACCTTTCACATGTTACATTATGACTGATATATTGCCTATAAATATCGAATTACCAAGCAAAGGAGTTGACAATATAAAAGCACATTTGCTCAATCATGTTTATGCATTCAAAACGAAATTAACTGCTTGCTAAGGACCGTTTCGAGTGGCATTCGAAACGTCTCCCTTTACGATCTGTGCACAGCATTTTCGTTATGCCCATGACAAATACATTTAGACAAATGTAATATTCCAAACCGACATGAAACTTTAACAGCTGTGCACGCGGTTGAAGAGGATTTGAATCCCTGTAGGTTTCGCAAGTAGATTTCCCGTGGTCTATTATTAAGACAAAGCTGCACTTTAGGGGCAGTGAATATTAAACAAAGTAATAGACGTCCTGAGGGGAAGAAGCAAGGTGTCAGTTCATTAAAACGTCTTTTGAGTTAACCTTGTTATGTTTGACAGCGAGTGAACTTAACTGTTCACCAATGGCGTTGCACTCTTAGAGATACTGGTATAAGTAAGTAACCGTTTACATTTAGTTTTTTATTTATTTATTTATTTATTTAGTCATGTACATACAATGACAGATGTGAAGTGGGTACACGTTTTACCATCATAAGCTTAAAGGGTTATATTAAGACTGACTGTAAGTACAGATGTCGTTGAACCGTTTAAGATCATATAACTGGAAATAAATTGTGAAATTTCGCCTTTGACATCTCATATATTGGTCCGAAATTAACCACATGTAAAACGATTGTGAAATATGTACTCCAACATCTCAGTTAAAGAACTATCAAGTGTGACAGTTGTTACTCAAATTAGACAACGCTATGTCCCCGGGGAATCCTACGTGTGGTCCCTCTCCATAAGCATTTGCAAATGACGACTGTACGGTAGCTTACTGACATTGACAACGGTCTTAGTATAGATTTAATGCAAACAAGAATGTGAGTGCGACAGAAAACTGGATATTATCAATCATTGATCTTCGGAGGACTGAAGAATATCTCTCCCCCCCCCCCTCTCTCTCTCTCTCTACATTTCGATTTGGAATGGACGTTACCTTCATGAACATATATATACTCAGCTTTCTGAAGTAATTTCATTCTATACGGTTATGTCTTACAACATTTTTATGCATTAAATCATTTATGCAAAAAATAGGTAACGAATACATTTTCCTAGTTGTAAGTTTTACCCCTCTGCGTTTCTATCATTCTTTCAGATCCTTCAGGATCACAGACGACGACCAGTGCTATGGCAGCTGTGCTGTCCATGCTCTTCGTTATCACCTGACCAACATACATTACAATTCTATATACTGACGTCCAAAAGAAACGATACATATTCAATATCTTTACCAACCCGGTGTCTCTGCGCCACTGTTCATATACTGACGTCCAAAAGAAAGCATACCAAGATTTTGAGAGACTAATGAATACATTCACAAACGTGTTGGATATACAAGAGATATCCCTTCAAGACTTGGAAGGTTTATAAATGAGATGATGTCAATCAAATTACACTCACCGAAATTCAAGCATCCTTTTGATCAATTATGGCATTAAGACGTAAAGGAAAATTATTGAAATTATTTGGTATACTTTCTTTTGGTCGTCAGTATAAATATTTCTGAGGAAGTCAACATGTAGTTGAAGAAACGTCGAATCTTGTGGTTTTGTTCAGTGAATTCTTGTTTTTATTAATTAAACTTACTTAATTTAAAACTTATATTCTAAAAAGGATCAGAAATAAAAGCCCTCAAACCGTAGCTATACCGAACAAATTTTATGTTCAAGAAAGATTTAAAAAAATTACAACTGTCTAGAATTATAAATAATGAAGTGTAAGCAGATGACGTCATTGTCCCAGAATGGTCCTCATAGAAACATATTCCGAGTACGAAATCTTAACAAAACCAGCATATCATCTTATACTCCAGACAAGGAAATCTGCATAATGTAAAAACAAACCGTTGTTTTACTAAACCACTTTTATCAAATAAGGATCATCAAACAGTACAAAGTGAAATAACTTCGGCAGTTAAATGTTCCCTTTTTACTTAAAATGGTATTATTTTGTGCTTTTCGTAATAATACACATTCTCATTTCACATGATTCCGTGTGTTCCTCCGTCAAGATAATGTAATTACCCAGAAACCATGGGCTGTTGGGTAAATGGTTTTATAATGAAGAGATTTTCATTAACTTTTAAAAGTTTGCACTGATTACGAGAAGTTCATTTTCAACTTTAACAAGCTAAGTTTTAATTCCCGACGATTGAAGCATGTTTCTACAAAGGCATGTTTTTAATTAAATTTATTTATTTTGGAAGCGCCTGCACCCCGCTCGTTTTATACTCAGTAGCAGTTAAGCATGTGGTCTGTATTAAATGCTTGGTATTCTTATTTGCCAATGCGTCTCCGAGTCTCAGTTTCGCTCTCTGCAAGCAAGTGTTATGTTTGTATTCCTTTCATCTGAAGCATCTTTATACTTCACCTTTGTAACGGCAATACGTTTTAGTGGGCATATATTAACTTGGACTGACTTGATTGCTTTTTGCCGCGTGATCTGCCCATTCGCTGCAGGATGATCGGAAGACGTGCTGCCAAAAGGTACCAGGAATGGCTGTGAAGGTGCAAGGCGCTTGAACGTTTGCATAATAACTTAAAAAACTTACTCTATGACACTCCTCTATGCTTGTGCTAGACGTTTTGCAAGAGCCTGAGTCAATACACCAAAGACGTCTTACTCTACCATACTCATCTGTTCCTGGGTCTGTCGAGGACAATATGTAAAAACCTGCCTCTGCATCCATCCATCCATCCATCCATCCATCCATATACGTAAGCAACTTTACAGACTTAGAGACTTGATGCTTTTGGCCTGCTAAAGCATGCCTAGGTAGGAATAATAATAATAATAATAATACTCATTTTTTAAATGATTTTTGCATTTTTAAATTAATAAAACAGTAACAGTAAAACTGATATAACTGGTCGAACCTCCTCCAGATCCGAACAATCAGGTTCGAACAATCAGATTTTACTGTCATTTGTACTGTTAATATTTAAAATAATAATAGTTTAAAATGCAGAAATCATAAAAGTAAAGTAGAAAATTCACTTTTTTCTTGAAAGTATTATTTTTATATAAAACAAAAATGCAGAAATCATAAAAATAAAGTAGAAAATGTTTAAAATGTCCCCGCAAAAGTGGGGACTAACTCAGCTTAAAACTTGGTAAGCCCGAAACGTATCATTTGAGACAAAGGGGGATATATTTCCGAGGACAATTTCCGTTTTTGTTATTCCTTGCGCGAGAAAATCTGAAGACCCGTGTTGACGACTGTGCTATTTCAATGAGAAGAAAACTAGCCCGTTTTGATGCTCCTTGTCAAAATTACATCTCATCCGATCTGTAGCTAGCGGGTATGTTGTGAAACTCGACTACCAGGTTAAAACTCAATGTCCTTACTACGTAACCCAGATTTCAACACATTTCTACATCAAAAAGCCGTGTGAAACTCGAGCGAGACACGATGATCGCTAAACATTCGTCAGGGCGGTTTGATTTTCAGTCCGTTGTTTTGACAGCCCTGTGCCAAAGGAACCGACGAGAGCTAATACCCCTGCCCCCATCCGCTAGCCACATGGCAGTCCGACCCCGGGGCGAGACAGGGACTGGGGGAGGCGGGACGGGAGGCGGACACTTACTGGCACTATCAGAAGACCCCTTCCTCACAATGCTTTAGCGCCGTAGAAAAACAAACCAAGAATTTTATCAACAACCCGCCACAGTAGGAAAAATGTCAGATTGATATGGATACAAGTCCTGTAAAACTGTCCGCACATTTGATATCAGCGCAGACAGTCGGCAGAAAAAGCATATAAGAATAGCATAATGTTGTTGGTCGAGGATGAGCCTCGCCTCTCAGGATAGATCGGACTCCAGTTTGTCTTCAGGTGTTCGCACTTGTTGACCACCCTGAGTCTGTTGTCCGGATTAATGGTTTGATTAGTATAGATTTTACAACACATTGTTGTATGTGTCTTCTATAGATTAAATATGAACATAAACGTGCTGGACTAGCAGTGCAATATGGCGAAAATGAATGCGTTTGCATTTCAGAAGTATTTACCTTTGAAATGCCAACGCATCCACCCGTCATTCAATGCAAAATATCTTCATTCATCCATTCACCCATGCTTCCACCCATCCATCCATCCATAAACCCATCGATCCATCAGTCCATCCATTGCGCCTGTAATGGACAACATCATGTGGTTGGTATTGTATGTAACAGTATTTCTTTTATTTTCAGTTTCAACCCAATCCATGGGCACCTAATGGACCCCCTCAGTATCCGATGGCGGCGATGACACAGATGCAAGGCAACTCCTGTATGGCTCCCCAGAGTAATCTCCCTTCTTTCATGGGCTTAGCTCACCAGAATGCAATGACGTCACAGTGTCAGGCCCAACAGGCGCAGATGCCCTTCAACCCCGCTCAAGGTCCCGTGACCCTTGACCCTTCGTTGGACACTGAACGAAGAAGTTCGAGCATTGCCGCTCTGAGATTGAAAGCTCGTGAACATAGTGTTGCGCTGGGGATACTAAGCGCTTATGGTAAATAAACTCAATCAAGACATAAATTGGTGCTAATCTTTAACAAGACATTTACTGACTTGCAGCTGTGGACGAAAAGTCCGCGGTGAGGGAAGCCTGAGACATTTTGTAAATAATCCGTTAAGTTAATTACTACCCCGTCACAGGCAACTAGCCACTGGCACGGTCAGTTGTAGTCCAGACAAAAACGATGACCACTTTCGGCATGAGTTGAGTCACGTGATCATGCGAAGCAGACGATAAGGCGTATTAGTTCCAGGAAATTACGTCTGCTCGCTAATGCGCCATGACACCTCCCATGAAGACGTTCGACCACTCCTGAAAGGATGCGCTGGTAGCCAGTTAACAAGCCATGTCCAGACTGATTAGAATCCTGAGAAGAAGGTTCCACCGTCTGCCAATATGGATACCAGGCCACGATAGGTCACTCGGATGACTGACAGGGCTAGTGGGCGCAGGCTGCTCGCTTTTGACATCAATGCGGCGACGCCAGACGTCGTTGAAAATGGAGTGGAAACTGCCCAAGACGATATACTGAGCAAGAGATCGGGGCTGTCTGTTCTGGTTTTTGTCAAATAAATGTATATTGTTGAAGTGATGTTGTTATTTGGTATTATCCCGAAATGAGGCATACTGTTAAACTGATGTTTTTGAGTGTCACACTCTAACAATTCTACAATGGATAGTGATGTATTACGTTCCTGGCAATCGACCCTATTCGGGTATGATACTATGTAAATGCACCACAGTTTTGTTGCACCGATTTTGAGGTGGCGTCTTGTAAATAGCCGGTACCAACGAAGGGATATAACTCCTTTGTATTTCGTTAGACATGGCGGACCTTGGTAAGTGAAGTCAGCGGTGAAAGGAATAAAAATCCGTTGTGACGAGTTCTGGAATAATAATTATTTCGAGGTGCACAATGGGTCAGGAAATGTTGGGAGCGATGTGAAATATTGTGAAGAAGTGAGTTTATGTTGTGCCTTACATAGGTGACTAAACTATGGCAATCTTGTACCACATCAACTTATCGAATCTCGAAACTTCGGTCTTGGCGCTCTAGGCTGTAGCTGGGGTTTGGGACAACGTAGAATGTTGTGGTTTATTTTGATTTGAAGAGAAATGCATATGGAAGCAATGGATAATACAAATTGTAAAATATATTGACTTGTGACTTGGCTATCGCGTTTTTCCGAAGGCAGTGTCTGTTGGCCAGCTCGGGATAGTTATAGTTTTATAGTATACCCAAGGAGTACGAAAATATAAAAACGGGCGAACTTCGCCGAACCAATTTAATTTCTTGGTAATTTTAGGCTGACAGATCGGGAAAATGATTAGAAACTTTAGCAAAACATAATTGTCAATTTGTTCATAAATCAACTGATCAATTCGAACCCCTGTGAACTACACCGAATGTTCATAATAGATTCCTTTCAAGATCTTAAGTCAGTTTTTCCAAACGTTTTTGGTCGCAACCCTGAACACAGAATGTTTTGGGCTGGCGAGCTTGGGAGTGGATACAAATCATCCTAAGACTCCCACAAGCATCCTTGTGGAATTCATTGGAGTCGCGACTCAGAGAGCGTCCTCAGAGGTGCAACAGCTGCATTCTTAGAATCCTACCTCTTCTATTTCAAGGTAGTTACTGACACGTCTTAGTGTAAGCTTATCTTCTCTGCTGGAGTAGCATCATACCCCAGCCACCCGGGCACGTATGCATGAGAAGGAAGTAGCGTACTTTGGAAGTTGCTGCTTACTTCCTTTTCATGCATATGTGTCCTGGGGAAGACATAATTTTCCTTGACGAGCAATGGTCCAGAAACGCAGTTTTCCATTGTGAGAGGTTTGACAAAAGTTGACACTCGCTACTCACTAACCGCTGTCCAGTGACACCAATGAGCAATGGCATCACCAAAATGCACGTTCTATCAGCTACGGAACGCTATATACACTTGGAACAATAGAGATGCCAGCCTTTTTTCAAGGTTCTGTATCAACACAACGGAAAACGGATTAGTGATTCCTGCTCTTTGTTAAAGAAGTGTCCACGGCTGTGAATGAGGCTAAACATAAACACAAGCATGTACGATTGACATCCTTACTTGAATCTCGCATGATCAAGCTGAGTAAGGTGGTTTTAGAACTCTCTTCGAGAACAAACTGTTACCCCAGGTAGCTACGTTACAGGTTCTGAAAGAGACAATGGATAGTTGCACATTTCATAACTAGCTTTATTTCCTGGGGATTCGATGTGGACAGAATATTAATATTCTAAACTCCAACGCTTTCCATCTCGGTTCAGCTGGAGGGGCCGATGCAACTGCTGTGTGACGTCACTTGCCCAAACGTATCAGTTCGAGGCCCTTGAAAGCCACCTGAGTATTGCAACTCAAACTGATCGACCAGCCATCTTATCGTGTCGAGCTCGAGACCAGTGTGTATTCCAATAGGGCTCACCCTTCCATGTTTAACTTTAACAGTATCTTATAGCTGTTCTTGCAGACGGCAGAACATCCTTCCTAGCTTGTAACAGCTCATCTACCGGAAACAGATAATACGGAAATAAACCTATGTGAAGCAACTTCTGTGTAACAATGACAGCGTTAGTAATGTCAGCCACCCCTAGACATTTTACAGAGTTAGAGTTTGCTGTAAGGTAACAGCCACTTCGAAAGAGACCCCATGCCATCTTCCCGTAACAGTCTTTACCTCATGGCACTCAAGACCACCGACCTTTAGTAAAATTACATTTATAAACAGATTGTTAGGTAAAACTGTTCAGGAGACTTTTTGATACAATATTCTTCGAATTTAAAAAGTATCGAGATTTTTACAGTTGCATAAACGTAAGAAACGTATTCATAAGAAGGCATACAAAGGACAAACACGATCTGAAATTAGTCTGTCAACAGCTGCCACGGAACAAAACAAGCAGAGTCTTCTCCTGGAATACTGTAATCAGATGACCAGTCGTTCCTAGGAAAAGCACATCGAAAAGCACATGCACATCAACATCTTGACAAGCGTTCTACATGTACATTTCCCAATAATGACATCTAATATCAGATACTGTTCAACGTCAAAGTCTTGTTGTACATAATATAATATGATATGATATGATATGATATGATATTTTCGCAAATGAACTAAAATATTTAGTAAATCAAAGAACAAGGTATAATTCTTATCTACAGGGTCAAAAATCCGTGAAGTTTTCACCATGATATTATTGCCATAAAACTCTTAACATTACAATATAGAACTCCATATAGGGGTATGTGGGGTAATGACAATGCAGAACTCCATATAGGGGTGGTCGGGTGATGATATTACAGAACTCCATATAGGGGTGGATGGGGTGATGACAATACAGAACTCCATATAGGGGTGGATGGGTGATGACAATACAGAACTCCATATAGGGGTGGTCGGGTGATGATAATACAGAACTCCATATAGGGGTGGATGGGGTGATGACAATACAGAACTCCATATAGGGGTGGTCGGGTGATGATAATACAGAACTCCATATAGGGGTGGTCGGGTGATGATAATACAGAACTCCATATAGGGGTGGTGGTCTGGATTTGGAAAATACATAGTTTGCAGGCAATTGTGGTGAAAGTAAATAGATTGCATGATTCAAGAGAAAAACTAAATATATTGCAGAGATATGCATATTTTGTTATTTATGCAGTTTATAGTTACGATATGTATCATGAAATTACACATACACACCAATTAACATCCATCTCTCCTTTTAACTACATTTAATATTCCTGCAGTTACATTTGAAAATCAAACGTATAGCAATGTTATTATAGTGTTTATTCAGGATATGTGTGGAGATACAGGAATATTAAATGTAGCCAAAAGGAGAAGGCCAAGTAGAATGTTTGTGCTCGAAGGGCGCAAAAGTTTGTTCAGAATACATTTCATAATTGTAAACTGAAAAATAAATAGTTTGTCGCCAATTATGTGAGAAAAAAATAGAGATAAAAATACATTGCAAGAAAAACACCCGCCAGCCCCTCTCCCTGAACCAAATGGTCGCTCTCTTAAACAATGTGTTAGTTATACCATTGCAATGGCATTATCTTACTTGGACTCAGCCAACTCATACCATTGCAGTGACACACTCCGAGTCGGACTAAACTTCACTGTACCAGTCGACACAAGTAGGATTTGAACTTATGACACCATGGCTGACTGATATCTTATATTAAGCGTGAACTACTGTCGACGACGGATAGTGAAGTGGTTAGCGCGTAAGACTGGTTTGCAGCTGTGTTCTAATGCTGCCCGAGTAGTTGACACCGTTGTGATCTGGTTTAAAGACCACTGAAAGCCACTTTTAACATCATCTTTTCACTCACTGCTGTTTTGCCAAATTTGATAAGTATACAAGCTTTGTCAGCACACAACAGACGTACACGTGAAGTATCTGTGGTCTCCCGTCTTGTTGGTACCGTTTACACAAGCACATCATAGCAGTATAGGACGCCCCCCCGCCACATGGAGGCAATGTTTGGGATAATCCGGTTTTGAAGTTTGAACATGGTTTGTGGTTTGTCTTGTTTCAGATGCGCGTGTTATCGCTCGTGATCCTAGTACTCGATTGAGTTGATTTTCTGCATTGATTTTCACCCTCACTAGTTTGCCATTTTGTGGCACAAGCAAGCATGCATAATAGTCTTTCATTTAATACATATGAGAGAGAGAGGGAGAGGGAGAGAGAGAGAGAGAGAGAGAGGGAGAGAGAGAGAGCGAGAGAGAGAGATTGAGAGAGTATAGGTAAGGGGGAAAAGGGTGAAAGAGTGAAAGAGAGAGAGAGTAGGAGTGAAGGGGGGGGGGGAGATAGATTGAGATAGAGAGAGTTTTAGATAGAGACAGAGGGAGAGAGTGAGAGAGTAAAAGTGAGGGGTAAAGGGTGAAAGAAAGTGAGAGAGAGAGTTTTAGATAAAGGGAGAGAGTGAAAGAGTTTTAGATGAGCGAGAGAGAGAGAGAGAGAGAGAGAGAGAGAGAGAGAGAGAGAGAGAGAGAGATCTGTTATCTGTGATGAACGATTGTTAAAGTTGAAGGTAAGTTATATCGGGGATGATCTTTCTCGGGGTTATGTATACAAACATGAAGCTGCAATGTTGAGGATGCTGTGGCGGAGAGAACTATAAACTGTTATCACCCGGTCAAACAAAATAACTACAACAATAAACACCGGGGATTTGATGATGTAACAAAACTGTGCACGTCAAGTAAATACTTCATAATGTTATCAAATTCGATAGATTCTGTCTGAATCGACTCATGCAGGTGACCGATAGCAAGAGATACCAGTCAAAAAGTAACGAAAATATTTATATTTTACATCCGCTTCTTATAATGATTTGAACAGCGCACTTGTAGCTTTCAGTTGTGGCTGTGAAAAATTCAGTGACAGTTAAGAAAGTGATCAAATATTTGTGATTACACTTCCTCAATAAGTAACTAATCTGTAATTGTTTGGCTTGAGCCCTGTGCGGTAACACTCGCCAGCACTATGTTGGTCACGCCCAGTCAACGTGACTTCGATACAAAAAGACGATAAAAAAGCCAATACTCAACATAGTAGAAATTGAGTAGCCTACTTTAGGTTAGCAACACAGTTCCTAAGGCTCACACGGCAGAATATCACATGTAGGTTACAGTTCCTTGATCCCCGATGGCGCCGGGTTCGAACCCAAACCTTAGGAGTACAACTATTTTTCAAGGAAGTATAATTCCATATAAAATTTAGAAAAATGTATATTTTGTTTCTATGTACCGATAACCGATGTTGACATAAGACTATGCACATTCTACAGTGTATACGTCATGACAATTCCAAAATGTACACGACATAATGAACTCCGTGTTCCTCTTTAATCCAAACATACGCTACAATTAAAATTAATTTTTCACATTCCTTCATAAATAGTCCTAATTTTATATAACATCATTCCCTCTTTAATCCACCCGTAAACTATTTCAGTTATAATTTAAATGGCCTTCGTTCTTACATTCATAACAATAGAAAATAGTATGCATCAGATAAGCGAGTACCTCAACAAAGCGATTAATATACAGTTTAGTCGGGTCGAAAACCTTTAGAAAAGTGCAGGTAATGTCGCGAAACATTTGAAACGCCCGCACACTGAGCACAAAGCAAAATTAATGTTCTTTAAAATGTATAGCAGCTGATTCATTGTCTGGCTAAATACCATACAAATAGTTGTGAATACACGTACATCACGTAGCAACGTCAATCGGCCGCGGACGCCAGTTCACATGCACAGGTATAAACGTTTAATCATGCATACAATCCAACATGTATGCATGACTTTTGTCAGTGCTAGTGAATCTTCATATCAACATAATCTGCCTTTCAGTGTCAACTGCAATAAAGTGGCTACCTTTGACCGCGGTAGGTATACGCTGTGTGTGTGTCTCTGTTCCAGTTGTCCGGGCTTTTAGAACAAGCTTGCTGTTTCAGACAGTAGCAACATCTAAAGTTGCAGACTTTTTCAATCTGTGGATTAATGGCACCTTTAAGGTAGGTACATATAGATGTTCGTATCACAACTAACAGGTGATGTTCTACGCTCCGTAAGTAAGTTGTTATCGTGTGGATATATCTGTTCACAGTCGAATCTCAACTCGGGACACTGGAAGTTAGAGAAACACGATGCTAACTTATTTAAAGAGTAGATTAAAAGATAGATATATGAAAACATTTATTAACATTAAAATGTAAGTTTAAATCAGATACTTCTTTAGAATGTCGGGAGAGTTTGCCGAGAGGCTTGTCGTGTACTTGGTCGAGTCTTTGATTGTACTTACTTAGCTACAGAAGGATCGACAACGATGAGTTATTAGACGAAAACAACAGCAAAAATATATGTTCTGTTGTATTGTTCAGGTACCTACAAACATTGACATTCATTTGATAAGAATCAGTTACAACAGGATGTTGGTCACGTCATTTCGTAGAAGCGTCTATAAAATACTATGATTCTCCCGGTGTAGACAAGGTGTCCAGTCGCTGCACTGACGGTGTTTCGGTAACAGAATTTGTTGTTTCGGTAACGACATTCAAGGTAACAAGTTGCATAAAGATACACATTGATATGACACGTGTTTGGAATCCATATGAAACATATTTCTTCCTATATGCCTAGGGTGTACAGGGAGTTATAAGTGTAAGTAATGATAGTTATCAGCGAGAAATATTTATGGAGTTTCGGTAATGATTTGTGTTACTTGTGACTATACGTCCTTGAAATGTAGCTATTCTGCCGCTGGATTTGGACTGAGCGTCGACCACGAGCCCTCAAGGCCAACACGTGTAACCCTGAGGGCGCGGGTTCAAATCTCGAACCGAGTTCAACCTGAAAACAGTAGCAGAATGGTTACTCTTCAAGGGTGTCTAATCCCAAATAAAGTCGATAATCAAACAGCGAGACTACACTAAGTTTCGATGCCACGATCATTGTCGAAGCGTTCAACAAATCATATATCATATAATGGAATTCAATATACATATTAATATAAAGGTTCTGTATTTATTGTAGACTAAATATTAGTTTATGAAATACCTTAATCTAATCTGACGTGCAAAAGTAATGATACCAAATGATCTCAATTATTTTCCCTTACGTTTTTATGTCATAGTTGATCAAAAGGATGCTTGGATTTCAGTGAAAGTAATTTGATTGACATCATATCATTGATAAAACGTCATAATCTTGAAGCGATATCACTTGCTTATCCAACGTATTCAGTAGTATCTCAAAATCTTAGTATCATTTCTTTTGCACGTCAGTCTAGACTTGCTTTACTTTAGTTAGACATGTATAACTTGAGAGAGACTTATTAACTTGAGACAGTCTAAGTTGATGAAGACATGCCTTCATCCTACAGTCCACAATAGTTCACGACTACCCAGGGAATAATCTCGCTTAACTTGAACTAGAAAGGTAAACATTCCACAGTCATGAAGCACGACGACAGATTTCAAGATGGAGTGTTTAAATTCAATGTGTGGTTAAATACTCGTATATACGTTGAACTCAGTCCATGCCAATAATATATTACCGAGGTTGGTCTTTCCTGACTGACACCAAGGAAACTACAGCTGAATGGAGTAGACAAATGATTGAAGCCACTGTCAATGACGAAGAGTTGTCATTTGTTTGATATGAATATCACCCTTTGAATACGACTGGTCTCCAAAACACTCAGTAGAGACGCGTGAAGTATAGCGTCGCTCACAATGCAAGACGAGTTGTGTGGTACAGCTAGTGTGAACTGGATAGAGCTTTTAGTGGACAGACTGCTTGTATAAACATGCCGTTTAGTTACCGCCGTGTTTGTAATTCATATAATATATAATGAGTATCTTAGTACCCGCTTGGTGTCGACTGGTGTAAATGTAATTGATGTTGAATATAAACGTTTATCAAGAGCACGAGTCAATACATAGAAAACTGAAGCTCTACAATACTCCTCTGTGCTTGACACTGCTTACAGTACAGCTGGGACAGCTGGAAAAAACAAATCCAGGAATGACATTCCACTTCAACGTTTCCTAATATTTTGTCAATGTAACAGTCTTACTTCAACAATCTTGCAATAAGTGTAGTTGAAGACCTTCGAACTATACTGCCGGGCAAAAGAAACCACACCAAAATTTTGAGAGACTACCGAAAAAATTCACCATTACGTTGGATATGCAAGAGATATCCCTTCGAGATTAGAAAGTTTTATCAACGACATGATGCCAATCGTTGAAAATCCAAGCATCCTTTTGATCAGCTATGACATAAAGATGTAAGGGAAAATAACTGAAATAATTTGGTATCGTTTCTTTTGCCCGGCAGTGTAGTTTATAACATTTTAGTTCAAGGATATATGGTACATTTAAGGCATAGATTGTAAATCTTATAATATATTCATAGAATGATATTCCGAACTATAATGTAATATCAAATTTATCCGTAAATCCCAGGTATTTGAGCCGTCTCTCTCCGTGTTTACATAGTAAAAGTAATTGATCCATGTTAATAAATGTAGTAGGTAACAAATCCCTGGCTTAGCGTGAACTGGGGTTAAGGACCTAACGTTGAGTCCGGGTGGGCACATTCATCTACTCAGCGAGTGGGCACACGGAATGAGAACGAGGCTGACCATCTGCTTGGTCTGAAAGAAACGTTGTGTGATTGGATGCAATGCCATTTGCATGCTTTCGAAACAGTTGTGGACGCACAACTGAATAATTATCATCACAACTACGATTGACAACGCCGCTCGTTTTGTGACCGCGTAAACAACACAGTGGGATCTTCATGTGACGACATCTGATGACCAATGTCATTATACATGTCGACGGAAAATACCGATGCGTTCGCAAACTGCTCGCACTGCCTCCTCTGCGCTTGTCAAACTGCGCTCCAATACACCACTGCCGCCGACTGGGATTTTGGAACAAATTTGCTCCCATACGCCAGACTTATCACAAAATAAAAACACAATTTCGGAAGGGGTCTTT
>JAUELE010032739.1:0-16213 GCA_031471655.1 Diodora aspera
CTTTTACCGTTGTATCTTTTAACATTGTACTATACCTTTTACAGTTGTCCTATGCCTTTTACCGTTGTCTTATACCTCTTACCGTTGTCCTATACCTTTTATCGTTGTGCTATACCTTGTGCTATACCTTTTATCGTTGTCCTAGACCTTTTACCGTTGCACGATACGTTTTACCGTTATACTATACCTTTTACCGTTGTACTATACCTTTTACCGTCATACTATACCTTTGACCGTTGCACTATACCTTTTACCGTTATACTATATCTTTTACCGTTGTTCTATATCTGTTACCTTTGCACGATACCGTTTACCGTTATGCGATATGTTTTACCGGTATACTATACCTTTTAATGTTGTACTATACCTTTTATCGTTGTACTATACCTTTTACCCTTGCACGATACCTTTTACTGTTGTACTATACCTTTTACCGTTGTTTTATACCTTTTTACCGTTGGACTTACAATCAAAGCAACTTGTCGAAGACACTACCACTGATATTGATCCTTAAAGGCCTGAGTCCTACCCCACTCAAACTGGTCAACCATCCAATTACAAGCCGATCTCAACGTCACCTTAATTTATGTGTGACCTACGTGCCGTGCACAAGACAAACTCAACTCATTTATAGATGCCAAATGCGTACGTTATTCAAACGGGCAAAATGCACGTTACAGTTCTAGTAAAATACATCTGCACTTCATAATCAATAATCACGACCATACAAATATTTTAAATAGTATGATTGTTATTTCATTGGAGCCGAGTTCATGACCGAATTAAACAGTAGACGCCTAACTTGACTGCAACGGCTGTCTGGATTTCCCTCCAGGTGACACAAGCTTCTTTTCGGATCACTTGGAATGCCATGGTTAATAATAACAAGGTTATATATAGCCTATTTTCGGCGAACCATTTTACTGAAAAGATCGATTTTACATCGTACGATATTAAGTCAAGAATTCCGTGTCCGCAATTTCAAGTGATTTATGGCTACAATGTAGTTATTCCTACATGTATGTCAATACCGGCAAGATGTATATGTATTTTCAAATACTGACATGTTTCGCTGACAATTTCACAATAATTTTTTTTTAACTTTATTATAAATCTACACAAATCTTTGAAGGTCAAAACAGTGTCAATATTCTTACATACAGTAGAGAGAAGTCGGTTTTTAATGAACCTTAAATATGTTAACCAAGGGCGCAGGGTGCACATAGAGTTTATGGTAATTCTGTCGACCCTGGGTTTGTTTTCCAATACACTTCCCACAATCGTTGTAATATTGCATAATTTGAGACGAAAACTGTAATTAAATTTGAGAATAAAGCATATGCAAGTAAAAGCCGCGTCATTGTTGTCTTGTCAGATTGGAATTTATGTGCCTCATTTCAGGCGATTTTTTCCAGCGCCCATTAGAGGTTTTCTGCCTGGCTCAGTCAGCTGAACAGTGGTACGGCCTTGCGCACGCGCAACGCACGCGCCGTGGTACTCTCTAATGTCGTAAAGTTGTGCATGGACAATCAAAGGCACGTGTTCACTACCCGTGACGTCATCGACTGAGATTTGCCACAAAGGCTGTACATCGATTACAACTGAACCTTTTCATGTTTGTCGCATTAAGTCGCATTGATCCGCGGGTTTGTTTATGAAAATCAATTTAGCATTATTGTTTGTTGTCTCCGGTGTTGTTTCTTTATTGCCTATCGTAGATAGACGATAGACTTGCCAGCTCGATAAAGACAAGTGTCTACTTCAAGTGGAGCCATGTATTGTATTCTTATCTCCAATCTACACTGGAGGCATATTTAACGCTTGGAAAGGTTTTACTTTAAGAATATAGATCTTAAACTGACGCATATAGATACGTAACGGATGTATCAAACTGACACCTTTTAGCATCCTCGGAGGCAGAAAACAACGCGTGTCTGTTGATCAGACGGCGAAACGTGTGTGTGTTGGGGGAAGGGGGGGGACAAACTCCCCCACCTAATACTGAGGACAAACTATATTCCCCCTTCTCCCTTTTATGCTGATTGCACGAATGTCATGTCATATCTAAATGTATCTATGTAGTCTATAGTGTCAAAACGTCATATCTAACTTTCCTGATGAAAGTGATAATGTCGACTAACATTACCGCGGTGATATTCCAAAACAGCAATTTCCATTAAATTCGGAGTGATTTGAAAGTTAGAAACATGGTCAAATTCAGTCCCCCCCCCCCACAAACAGCTATGCATAGACATAAAATTATTTACATACCGCGTATAATGCACAACATATATAGGACATTTGTCGGTTAAGCAGCCTCTTGAATGGCCGTATCTATTTTCTGACATTCCTCTCAGAAATTGGGGAAAAAACCCAGTGCTTTCAGAATCTTGAAAATATTCGTAAACCTTCTGAAACGTTACACTTACAAATAAATGCACTCGGTTCATATCAAGAAAACATTCAAACATTGACGGAGCATTCTTTGGTACACCCTCAGGGAAAGGTTCGGAATGAGGTTGGCTTTTTAAAACTAGAAATTACATCTGTCTGCATCTGTCGCGACTAAGGGAACACGGCGTTATTTAATTAGGCACACACTTTTAAAATGTATGAATTGATGTTTATATTATGTATTTCACACAGAGGCCACTGGGCCGAATTTAGCTTTTGGGAACAAGTATCCAACTTTAAACATATTATATTTATTATAACCGACAGGGAAATGCCCCCTCCCCACGATGAAAACATTCGCCTATGTATAGCAGAGCAGGAACCTCCACCGTGTAACGGTTCTTTAATAATATTGCTCCCTACCCGCTCACAGTCCTTTTGATCTTCTGAATGACGTGTTGCTAGTAGACTGACGACAGGGTGAGCAATCATTAATTGATGGATATACCAATACTCATTTAGTGATGACGTTATCGATATAGATGTTTGGTAAACAGTGGGTCTTTAACACACAACTGCGTGATGGCGTGACATCAATGGAGGTGTTGATGAAACTGTGGGTCTTTACCACACAATTCGGTGATGGCGTTAGATCAATCGAGATATTAGGTGATCGAACTACGGGTCTTCACCACACAATGTGTTGATGGCGTTAGATCAATGGAGGTGTTGACTAAAGTATGCGTCTTCACCACACCATTTTTTGAAGGCGTGACATCAATGGAGGTGTTGGATAAACTATGTGTCTTCTCCACACATTCTATTGAAGGCGTTAGATCAATAAAGGTGTGGTGAAACATTTAACCTTCATCACAGAATTCGGTGATGACGTGAGATCAGTGAAGACGTTGGTGAAACATTTAACCTTCACCACAGAATTCGGTGATGACGTGAGACCCGTGAAGACGTTGGTGAAACATTTAACCTTCAACACAGAATAAGGTGATGGCGTGAGATCAGTGAAGACGTTGGTGAAACATTTAACCTTCACCACAGAATTCGGTGATTGCGTGAGATCAGTGAAGACGTTGGTGAAATATTTGACCTTTACCACAGAATAAGGCGATGGCGTTAGATCAGTGAAGACGTTGGTGAAACATTTGACCTTCACCACAGAAAAAGGCGATGGCGTGAGATCAGTGAAGACGTTGGTGAAACATTTAACCTTCACCACAGAATAAGGTGATGGCGTGAAATCAATGAAGGTGCTGGTGAAATGGACTGTCTTCACGTCACAGTGTTGTGGTAGCATAAGGTCAATGGAGGTGCTGGCGAAGTGTTTATGTTCTCTCCACACGAATGCCTGTGGGCAAGGGAGACATTGCTGTATATTATTGGCGTTCACCAGACATCTTTGTGATTGTGAGAGAGCAATGGCGGCGTTTTAAAAAGGTTGGTCTACAACAAATGTTATGATTGCGAACCCTCAGTTGAAATAACAATCAAGCTTGATGGTACGCTATACACAAGGTAAAGAGATGGAGTGAAACACTTGACATATACATGTCAAAATCGAACGACAGAAGATGGGAAAACTTAAACGTTATACTACATTGTTATACTACACCTAGTGTACACTTGAGGAATATAAGTATATAACTTAACTCAGTGCCTTTGGACGCACAGACCATCAAAATGTATTGGAA
Organism: Diodora aspera; assembly: GCA_031471655.1. Classification (NCBI taxonomy): domain Eukaryota; kingdom Metazoa; phylum Mollusca; class Gastropoda; order Lepetellida; family Fissurellidae; genus Diodora; species Diodora aspera. The sequence continues at coordinate 4,101 of JAUELE010032739.1, forward strand.
CTGAAGATTGCGACCATTATAAAGTCATAAAATGCCTTCTACTTTTGTAGTTGCAGATTGTTTTGTGATTTGTTTTCCCGTATCCCAAGAACAACACAATTTCAAACAAGCGGCAACTACATCTAATTCAGTCGACCGGCGCCATATTTAATTTGCCAATCAAAAACGTGCAAATAATTAGATGTCTGTAAACGCCGAGAAAATGTGACCATTAGTTGAAGCATCTATTTTATTAACCTGTCAACTGGAACAATTGTTGTTGCTGAGACGGCTGTTAGGTTGTAGGTAACGGAGAAGCGGGTCGATGATCGCTGTCTGAAAGTGGTACATGGAGGGTGTCAGCGCTGCGTAAAAGTCGGCCCAGTCATCGGAAACTGTTCTCCGTGCTATTGACGACCTCATTCACTTCCACACTCGGAACTTCGATTAAGTCCCGAGAAATGATTGTGGAATCAATGCTATGAATTGATGAAGTTTTTCGCTTGAATAATACTTCTAGCAACGTGACCGCCATTGCAAATAAATCAGCGCGGCTTTTTGTTATTGTAGTCTAGATGGCTCTCTAGCCTCTTCGATGTGCATTTACACTTGCCCACTAGTCATTGAGCAGAGACCAGCCACTTAGCGGGGTGTGTTCACGTATGCAAATAAAAGACTAGATATCAATATTTTCTCTGAGGCCATATTGGAACCCATTTATCCTCTTGTGGTCCCCTTCCGTATTATAGGCCCCTAACGAGAGGCGGTTTCCTCAAACATTAAGTACGTTTTCAGAGAGCGAGCTAAACTTGCGTCTGGAAGCATGCAAATCTCAATCAAATGTTTCCATTCTTTGCCCATCCTTTCATGTCATTTGCTTGACTGTTGGCTATGGAGTGCCCCATCTACACACACTACAATTACCGTTCCTGCTTCTTGTCATTGCCGTTTCTTCAAAGACGGAGGGAAATTATACATAAGTGTTGGACATATTGCTTACTTAGATACTTCCTTGACGTGTCCCGGACTTCCACCTTGCTATCACAGATGAAGTGTCATTAAGTTTCCATTGAAAAACGAACGATCTTAGATTCTCAATCATATATTGACAACTGCCACCGGACTATTCAGCTCTCATATCTGCCGGTAAAAACAGTGTCAAGCATTTGTCATAGCAAACAATTTCCAAGCTGTTGTCAACTTATTAAAAAAGTAGAGGATTTCCTATTTGAGGAAACATTACTTAGGTGAGACAAATATTTTCAGAGCTAACTTTCAGGATTTGTTTCCAATGTGCTTTTTGAAAGTTGGGTCAATGTGTGCAGATGAAAGTGTGTGATTTCGGATGGTATCATGACAGGAAACTATTTATTATGTAGCATAACCATTACGGCATCCGTTAATGACTTAGTAACAACAAAGTACCCATTAACAAACGAAATGTAAATAGGTCTAACCATATTATGTATATTTTATTTCTCTTAAAATATCTTATTTTAGAAAACATAACTCGATAAAACAATAGTTACACATATCGACAATGACTATAAGCAATGATGTAGCTTGGCACTGGTGGGGTGGGGTTAGGGTGGGGCATTATGTATTTATTTATTGCATAAAGTCAAAGTTTATCGGTAAAGTTTCAAAATCACAATATATTTCTGAAAACTAGAGACTACTGAATAAATTCACAAATGCGTTGTATATACAAGAGATATCCCTTGAAGACTTGGAAGGTTTGTCAATGAGATGATGTCAATCAAATTATACTCACCGAATTCCAAGCATCCTTTTGATCAACTATGGCATAAAGACATAAGGGGAAAAAATTGAAATCATTTGGTATACTTTCTTTTGGACGTCAGTATATTAAGTGTTTTTGTTAGTCGAAGTACCACAGAAAGATGCAAGTTTAAAGACCTCAGGCTACGCCATGCTTTAATCAGTGTACATGTAATTCAGTGAAATTCCATTTGGTAATTCGTTTTAAACTTTCAGAGTGAAACTCCTAGGAGCTTACAAAGTTGACCAAATTTACTGGGGAAGAATAATTTTATTTCAGGTTTAATGTGGTTACAATTTCTCCACAATGTTTGAAAAGAAGCTAACATTGCCCTGCGGCGAGGTCTTAAAAGAGGGAAAATGGATGTTTCTTAAAGAAATAATGCAGGCCCATGCCTGATTGTTAATGCGCGTGAAATCTGCGCTTTTACTGACTTAATGCCGTCTTCCATCTTACGAGTCGTCTAAATCTCGAGTCTGCGACATGGAGAGTGTCATATATTTTGAAAGATAATATCCTTCTCCTCGATCCGCACCGGAAGTCCTCTCGAGCCACTCACGGGCGCAGGAAGTCTAAACAAAGCAGTCGGTGAAAACTCAGCAATCGACAAAGTACGCGGGAAATGAGAGGAGCTGCATTAAGTAAAAGACCTGATACCGGTTATTACTGTTTTTGTTCACATTTCAGATCGATCTCCGTCGTCATGGTAACGATTCCGTGAACGGAACAAATTTAAGTGCTCCCGGCGTAACAAGCCTATTAGGGGAAAATAAGTTATTTTAACAAATAAAGATATCTTGATCTCGCCAAAGCGCGCGCTGCGTTATTATAGTACAATGTCGGCCACTCTTCCGTTTTCCTTCCAGAAAATATTAAAAGTTTCCATAGGGAGATCGAAACCCGATAGTTGATTAATACGGTTTTCCGAACCAGGAAGACACCACAATACGTCGTTATTAAAACATTTCCATGCATCAGGTCGGGGCAAATCGCTGCTAGACAGAAAATTACTCAGTAATCACATTAACAACTTTCCTATATTTGAATCCTGTGAAAAGACCTTTCAGATGCCTTCTCGTCAGATCAGCTGATTGGAGGGTTGAAATTCCAACGCGAAGCACAGAAGCCAAGACGAAACCCCGCTGCGGTAATAAGGCGGACCAAGATTAAAGACCCAATACCGCTCTACGGGGGGTCGTCAGTATTGTAAGCCCAGACATTGAGAGGATATGGAAACCGCACGGACTCCATCAGCGACATTTCAAGGGATACGTTAACGTGACCGAGGCTATTTCCAGAGATGTTTCCGCGGTTTGAATACCAATAAATAAAGACGAGATAGAGCTGGGCTTAACCGGCTTTACAACAGAGTCAACTAGCTGTGCTCGACTACTTAACATTATGTGTGAATGTGTTTGAACCGTACACCCGGAATAACTTATATTTATTCAGCTCTTCGCGTGATGCAAGAAGAACACTCCTCACACGTGGTGCAAAGGACATGTCTTGGAACGCGGAGTTCTGTACTTGCTACACCGCCCTTCTAACTGCAACAATACATTAGGTACTCACTATTCCGTGTATATGGACACGGACGATGACACATGAATGATCTTCAACCTCTCTATCTATTAATCTATTTACGTTCTTCGCGCTTCGTAGAGGTTAATGACATCTTTTGAAAATCTCTCGGGTAAAACGATGAACGAGTTCTCATCTCTTTCAATTACAGACACCAATAATAATTTACATTCGTTTCCGGAACTGGTTATGCATTGAGACTTCATGTGGATATTCCATAACCCACCATGCTGTCTGTGACTGTACTTCTGGCAAATATAAAATCGGGACTGGCACATTCTGATAGATATTGAATTTAAGGTTCCAAATTGGTTCGCCTTTAAGGAAGTTCATAATAATTGTGTTGTCGTTGCTAAGGACATCAAGTGGATTTTAGCTTTCTGGGTACGTGATGAAATATGTAACCAAACATTTTGATGTAAAAGTGATTTTCTAAATGTTCTGCTTCAGGAAAACGAACACACAACTAGCACCAGTAACCATAGGCGTATGGGCACCCTCTGAGTCGGAAGGGCAGTGACCTTTTTGCCCGAAAAATGACCCCCTGGTAAAACCGGAACGCTTGAATCTTGGGGCGTTGTTGCCTGAATTCTGAACAATCGTTCCCCCCCCCCCCGGGCTCGTTCGCCTATGCTAATAACTGATTCTAATAACTGATTGCTTGTAACACTCATCGCTATTTGCACCCTGTACGACCAGCAACCGGTGACTTCATGTTCTAATGTACAATATATACAAATACATTATATAATTCTTTGGGTAGTGTATACATTATAGTTTTCAATTGGCAAATTTGTCTTAACATGTCCATACGGTCTAATCTTGGAAGAGTGTTCTATATCTGAGTAGCATTTTTGCAGTAACTATTCTTCTAGACGCAATTTGACTTTTCCCTTTGCATAGTTGCCACTAATACATTCTGTAGAAAATATTTACTTGGTTTTTCGTCTTTCTCTATCCATTTTCCTTTTAATGTGATAAACCTCTCTTTTGTTTTTGATCTATAATTAATCTACAGTTTTGTTTAATTTTAGCAATTTTTGAAAGTGTATTCTCCTGATCTAGTGGCCTCTCTAACTCTTCTAGTTTGCTACGTAAATTGTTTTCCTTTTCTCTATTCTTTTTCTTTTCGGTGGAGGAATAATACATTGTCTCTCCTCATATGTTTAGAAGAAGCATACCAAATAGTAACTGGTCATCAATTACATATCTATCCTCATTTTACACATGCTTTATCTTTGTATTATTCAGTGCTATTAACTATTGGTTTCTCGACTAGCTGAACATAATCAGAATCATGAAGCAGGGAATTGTCAAACTTCCCCTGGGACGACCATATTTAACACGTGTCTGTATATCGCAGTTCTATATCACTGTTATAATACAATGCGAGACTAAGAAGGTGTCCTGTTTGTTTGAAAAGTGTTGACTGACGTCATGTAAATCTTTTTGGCAAAGGTTACAATTTCCGCCATGGGCCTTTACGATCAAGAAAATATTTCTTTTCTTAGAGTCTGGCTCGGACTTTGAAATTATTAACACGAAAGCAGTTAAAATATCTTTCTCAGTTCTTGGACCAAGTGTCCAGTGTCCGCAGAGAATAATATTTTCTTCATCCAACTCGTTAATAACATCCTGAATTTCATCATAGAATTCAAGTCTGTCTGTATTAACACCGTAAACTGTAATGTGTGCGTGTCTGGTATCACAGACTGAAAAAGTTTACAGCAACTTTGAAACCTATGGTTGATTTTGTCCATTGTTTTGGAGGTAACTGATTTCCTCGTAATACCCCTCCGCAAGAGCACCAGGTTATTATAAACTTTAAAGTAACCTATAATGCAAGATCGCGGGTTATTATAAACTTTATAGTAACCTACCGGTTTCTAAGTCTGATAAAACATGACTCCGAGGTTATGCTTGGGATGGTAAAACCATCGGGAAAGAAAGCTTTGAGAAGTAAGACCTCAGGTTACGCCTTCGGTCTTACTTCTCCTCAGTTTTCTTCCCTCGAGTATTACTATCTCAAGCATAGTCCAGAGGGAGTGTTTTATCCTATACATAATAACCTCCTTCTTTATCATATATGATCTTAATAATGCTGATGGCGGGATGGCGCAGTGGCTAGCGCGTCGGACCAGCAATCTGTCAGCCTTGACAATTGTGGATCGAGTCTCTGCCCGGACATCTCTCTTTCAGCTCGGAGAGACAGGAGCCCTGACACCGATGGATGTTGGTGGGACTGTGGTGATGCGGCTGAAAGATTGTTGAAAACCACATACAACCCTAAATCACTCATTCGCATCCATACGTTAGTGTAGGTAATACCATGGCATCACCAAGCCGTAACAAACATTTGATTGACAGGTTGTGACCTCGACCCTTAGAGCCAATACAATATACTCCTCTTGCCGCTTGTCCACCAGAAAGGTTCTTGTCAATCTAGAATTATAGGTTTTATAGAAATGTACTCTGGGGTATGTATGTGTATGGACATTTTCAAGAAGGATATTATTCATTGAAACGACCATGTTGTTATCACGTCTGTTTCCATCAAATACAATGACCTCACATTTGTTGCCACCCACACGCCAACCACCTATGCTTTCAATGTGATCAATCCACCAGCTATATTTCCTTGGCACGGTAAACCAACAAGTAATGTTTATAAAGGCCCAATAACAATATAACAAAGAAAATGATTAACAGTCACTGTAATATTTATTTAAAATAGCATGTATGATCCCACCAAGATCCTATCAAAACATGTACAAGTATGTCTGTAGGTTTGTGAGATATACAAATTCCCACGCGTCTTATTTGTATAACCAATATCAATTTTGAGAATGGTTTTCTAGAAAAAAGCACATTAGTGTGAACATTTGATAACCTTGAAGAATTTAAACCTTCAAATTGTAAAATTGTAATAACCATGCTTCATGACTTTTCCAAAATAAAAGCGTGTACTATTGTCCTTCGTTAGAACATGAGAATGATGTCACGTGACCGCGAGCATAAATAAGCACCCTGGGATAGAACTTGAGTAGCGATCACGTGACGCTAAGCCAAACAATTGAGATTCGCCGTCTTTTGTTGCATGCTTGACTGTGTAAAATGACGACAATATTGTGTTGATTAAACAATATTTTATCGGTTAACAAGCCTTTGCACTACGCACTATAATGAACTTAAGAAACTCAAGCCAGGCGGCATTGCGTCGACTCGTGCCGGGCGCAGTAAGGCTAAACTTGAACTACTTTTTAGATCTGTGTTCGACATTATTGCGCATGCTCACTGTCAACATGAGATGTCAAAGTCCATTCAGGGTCAAACACTCTTCACTTTCAGCTGACAACCTAAATTTGAGAAAAGTTTATAACATCCCACCACCTCTCAATGACCAATCCTTTGTTGATAGATAATTTTGTCCCAGCTATCAAATTGACCATATCGCTCTTTTTTCTATGTCCACTGTGTAACCGTGTAGCTTTGAAGGTTGTAAACCATGCAGTGGCAGTAGATTGTTAGTCATATTGTAAAAGAAAATAGGAAAATATGGCATGACTCATTCATATAAAATATTGCCCCTTTGCAGCGGGATAGCTAGGATAAAATATAGCGTACTCACAATTTGCTGGTCCTGGGCAGAGCTCTAGCAGAGGCTGCTAAAGTTTAAAGAAAATCTGGTCATTTTATAGGAAATGTATTGCGTTTATCCTTTTCACAGATTTATCCCCAAAGCGTAATTTATGAAACCAACTGACCTCAGACCCAAATTATTTTCCTTCTTTCTTTATCATCAAATTGACACAATGTGATGGCTTATCATACTTCTAGACATTTGCTAGCCAACATTATTCCCCACAGTGTCAAAGAAGGCTAATTCTAGTTTGCGACAATCAGCATTAAAGTATTTAGTGTTTAATTATCGTGCCACACCCAATCGCGTCCTTAGCAACAAGACCTGTAGGGAGTCTACATGTCTGGTGCCAACATTTACCACAAATTCGCATCGTGCTAGCCTTTCTCGGCAGTTAACAAAAAATATACGAAACACAGTCAATCTACAAGGTTTCAGCTCCCAAACAAACCAACAATCACCAAAATATTCCAATAATAACTAAGTATAAACACCTCTCAACAGATGCTCCCTTGTAATTCTATTTCCGTTTCCTGTGAAGCCTCCGGTCAGAGGTCAAAACTTGTCTGAGGTCAACTCAAGGTCATGCACTTTCGCTTTGACGTAAATGTAGTTACGCTAGTGTTTCGTATTTAAAGTTGAATACCCTCATTAAAGTGTTTAAATCTCGATTTCAAAGTTTAACATTTACTCATTTAATGTGCCAAACAGTAAAGCTGTTATTGGTATCCATGGAGACATACAGTCACTAGACATTACGGGTGTATTTTATAACCTCCGCTTAAACTGCCCTACGTTGTCATCTTTGATCTTTCAGTAAATACAGCATTTAAGATCAAGACGACTTAATGATATCATTTTCGATTTTTAATGACAGTTTGCCTTCGTCTTAAGAGTCATCGTTGTAAATGCAATTTATTGATTTCTTAAAAACCAAAATTGCATTTGTTCTCCCGCAACAAAGATTTTTAGCACTGAGATCTTAATTTGCTATGCTGGTTACCTCTGAATCTACAAAGCCAAAACCAGAAACAAAGACAGGGTCCCGTCTTGCCTCAGGACTCAAGACCGTCACTTCCGCCACTTCCGGTTCTCAGAGTGGCAGAACAATCAACTGTCTGGAGTCACGTGACATACAGAACCCATTAGTCTTGAGACAAAGTTGTCTTTAATACTGAGGTTAGACAAATGACAACATGAAGAATTTAGCTGTCCAATTACTCTCGAGTAAATTATCTCCCTTTTGTCTTGGAGTTATGTCTTGGACAATACTGAGCCGCAGTTATAAATAGATTTGAAATACATTCCTCACAAAATATCACTGTCTTACTTCACATTACATTTGCTCCCGCAAAGATTTCTTTCCTTCAAATGAAGTCTACAGTATGTTAATGTTTGAATATATACTCATGCTCATTTATAATGTCATCCCTTACATGGAGCTTTATAATGTCAAGTTAACAGTGTTATGGCAATAATGTCATTGTGAAACTTCATGGATCTTTGATTCTGTAGATTAGAATTGTACCTGATATTATTCTTCTTTCATTTACTAAATCGTTTGATGCTTCTGAAAAACTGTTGTTTGTACTTCATTACTTCTCTAAATGTTTTGTCCATTTTAATTGGGTGATAATAATAATAATTAGCATGAGTATAATTATGTATGAGTATCAACTGACCAAAGCCTCCACCACGGGCTATTCTTCTCAGCAGTGCAGTGTCACATTTTTTATAACTCTCAGATTAAATTAAAAGCAATTCTTTGTTTGTATCAATTGCTTCGTATCACTACTTTCTTTCGAACTAAATAAAGGCAGTTTGGATGCGTTTGAACATTGAATATTGAGTGGATTTCAGTTTCAACATGCAATTGAAAATTTAACATTTAAGTCAACTGCCCGCAGTTTTAAAAATATAAATATCATAATGGTTAAACAATAGGATTAGCCAGTGCATTCTTAGTTGTAGGGGTGTTTTGGCACAACCGCCAAAGAGAATACTACGAAGCCTACAATGCAGTATGTATAAATTATTGAAGCTAAAGTATTTTCAAGATAGTGAGGTCGAATCAAACATATCAAGACAAGATAAGAAACGAAGTTTATTTGTATTTAAGGCCACCGGCCCATATACAAATATGGATTTGAGAGTGGGATCAATGAAACTCTTACAGATTCAGTAGCAACTGCTTTCTTAGGTCAATGGCATGATGAATGTACAATGACAAGCTGAATATAGTGGAATCGTCATTATAATTTAACAAAGATTTAATGCAATATGAGGTGTCTTTCTAAGATAACGTTGGGAATATATTTCTTACGAATTTCATTGTAATGTGTACATACAAAGGTGAAATGTAATTCATTTTCTATATCGGACTTGCATAATGGACAGATTCTTTGTGTTTTGTCTATGAACAGTTTTCTCCCTTCGTTTACCATTAAATCTAATAAGCCACGTCTATACTTAATAAGCATTCTCCGTAATTGTTTTGAAGTTATTACAGATAAATATCTCTCTGGTAGAAGCAAGCTTTTAAAACATCTGTATGAATCATATCGAGAACTGTTGTCAAGGCAAGAATGCCAGTCTTGTTGAAACATGCATATTGACTGTTCACGAAATTGTTTTAAGAATAATTGTACATTACCTACTGATTGACTAAGCCATACAAATTCAAAGCCATGTGAACATAAGAGGTTCCTAATATGTGATGGTCATGTTACTTTACTCATTTCGTCAAGATAGGTGCCTGTCAAAGATGTAAACTGTGTGTGTACAATATTGCAAGGTGTGTGGGTTGGCTGCCAGACTATCACGTGATGCATGCACTCTTGTCCCATGTTGTTTTCATGCGTATCATTAATCTAATTACCATCGCAGCAGGTCCTCGTCTAGATCTCGATTGTACAATTTCGTCGCAATAATTGTCAAAACAAAAGCTATTGACAGTAAATAAATAAATTAAACAAGCTGTTTGTCGGAGATTCGAATGATTAACAGTAATTTAATATACACAGTTTTGATTAATGACTTCGACACCCTGCTTATAATATGCAACACAAGAATTTAGGGCTACATGATTGTTTCCACGGAAAAGAACTGGCTAATATTAAAAGTGCAAAAGATGGAATATTAATAAAATGCAACTTGGAAATATGCGTCAAAAGAAATGCACACGTGTGACATAGAAAACGCACAGCATGTCACCTTCCGTCAGACAGTTTTATTATATTTTATCGACACGTGTCTATATTTCACTGTTGATGAAGTAGGTCACTAGTTTGTATGCAAATGATTCCTGGAAACAAAGAGCCGTCTTGCTTCAACATATTTTCATTAAACGATAAATTGTGTTTTATTTTGCGGAATAAAACCAGTTTAGCAGAACAGACATTCATAAAAATGTAAACGTTGTCGACTGTAAAAAAGACCATAAAACCGAGTAAACATATATTTTCGAAAACTAGGTTTATGCATTAAATTGTGTTGGGGATCTGTTTGGATCAAAATCTCATTTGACGTCCATATATCCTTTCTTATGGGCAAATGTAAGGTAATTAGTCTTGTGAAATGTATTTCGTGTATTTATTACTTACACAATAATTAGGGTCAGCATCAAACGGTTGAAGGTTGCCGACTGTAAATAAGAACATAAGTTAGAGCGGACAATACAACTATAATGGCTTATGAATTTAAATTTCGCGGAGATCTGTTGTCAACAAAACTCAATTGGTGTTGTTGACACACATATGTTCTATACTGACGTCCAAAAGAAAGTATACCAAATGATTTCAATTATTTTCCCTTACGTCTTTATGCCAAAGTTGATCAAAAGGATGCTTGGTTTTCGGCGAGTGTAATTTGATTGACATCATCTCATTGATAAACCTTCGAAGTCTTGAAGGAATATCTCTTGTATATCCAACGCATTTGTGAATTGATTCAGTAGTCTCTCAAAATCTTGGTATACCTTCTTTTGGACGTCAGTATAGATAGGTTCAGCGCCGTAGGAACACATTTCATAGTGGGAGAGGGGGGCTGATCTCGACTCTGAACATGAGAAGCGGTGGGGGGAGGTGGGGTACCATCTTCTGTTGTAAACACCGCTTGGAATGTCCCGGGGGGGGGGGGGAGTAGGAGGGCTTGAGATCCCCACAAGAACACTAAAGACGATCATTTGCCACTCCTGCAATACAGTGTCAGCAAAAAAGTGTTCCCATGGGGCCTGTAGATAGACAGTAGATTTGTTTTAAAACAAAGCTATAGCCTACTGGGCTTAAGTATTATTGCGGTCAGGCTTGCTAGGGTGTGTCCAGGATTTTGAAAAAGAGTGGGATGCAGATTTCTCAAACATTCGCGCAAACACGCACGGAGACAGATCATTATATTGAGATTCTGATATGGCAATCAATATTATGATTGTATTCATGAAAAAAAAAAGGAAAGTGAAAATTCGTGAGATAGACTGGACACGCCGTGGATGTGAAGGACGTCTACATTATACTATATCCGACTATTTGTATTCTATCAGGTTATCCCAACTCAAAACTGATTTTATCAACTTTAAGCCCGCTATTTGTAACATTCCTGGAGTCCGTGTATTTCAAACATGCATAAAATAGGCTCACGCATCGTCGGAAAGCCACCCGGTAGGTCGCTGGTAGATTTCCCGAGCTCAGTAGATTCTAGTATTCTACAAGTTGATTACACAACAGTTGGTCTCGCCAAGTATACGCTATTTACATGTATGTACCTTTCTGTTTCTATAAAATTATCTCGCAAACGACAGGTGTCATAGAACAGTGCACAAGGGTACTATTGGTAATGGGACTCTTTTGACCACTACCCATTGAAACCAAACTCAATGGGTTAGCTAACTATTCAATATCGATAGCGATGGAACTCTGATTGCAAACCTGATCACAGTGCCGGATCTAGCTAGTGATCGAAAGCCCTGGTCAGTATCATGTTATAAGAGACCTTAAATTAAAAAGAAAAGACACCTCTTGTCCGAAATATAATTGCACAAAGCCCGATTGTATTTAAGAGTTGCTGGACCATTAACCCCGCCCGAATGAAAGAACACACGATTTTGACAACGAATGGGGCTGTGTGCTTGAAATC